>WBMW01002239.1:429338-515923 GCA_013396635.1 Penelope pileata
ACCAGGACCCCCAGGTCCCTCTCTGTAGAGCTCCTCTCCAGCAGGTCATCCCCCAACCTGCACTGGTACATGCAGTTATTCCTCCCCAGGTGCAAGACTCTACACTTGCTTTTGTTGAACCTCATCAGGTTCCCCTCTGCCCAACTCTCCAGCCTGTCCAGGTCTTGCTCAATGGCAGCACAGCCTTCTGGCGTGTCAGCCACTCCCCCCAGTTTTGTGTCATCAGCAAACTTGTTGAGGGTGGACACTATCCCCTCATCAAGGTCATTGATGAAGATATTGCCAACCACAGCAATGCTGGTTCCTGACAGAAAAAGAAACACAGCTGGCATTCATGCTGGTTACATCTTAAAATATTGGCCACTGGGAGTCACGTTCAGTTAAGAGATTTGTGGGCTCACAAACTTCCACTATTAGTGGAAAGGAATTAGTCCATGGTATTTAAGCTTCAAAGAAAGCTGGCTAACAGCTGCATGAATTCAATGGATCATTTAATTCAGTTTTTAGGGTCATAGATAAAAATTCAGTGTACTCAGAAAACAGTCAAACACAGGAACTACTTCTGATAGCAAATCCATCAATGTGGGTGATCTGGTTAAGGATTCATTAGAAGGAAATTCTAAGTTGCTGGCCATCTGTTAGCAATGAGTAAAAAGTACATGCTAAAGCAACTTCTAATGCAATACAATTTGACTTAAACCTCTTTAAACAACAAGGATTGATTCCAACAACTATGATTCCTTATTTTTAAGTCTTTTCTTCCCTTTCTTTTTAAATGAGTGAATTTATTATTTCTGAAATACTATTGAAGAACACACATAGAAAAAATGCATAACAATTTTGAGAAGCTGCCTTTAAGAGTAGGAATTCACATCCATAAAGTTGTTCTGATCCTATACCTGACTTCAGTGAGGCTCCTTTGTATGTTCAGAGATCTACTCATGCTATCATATGCCCACTAAGTTGTATGGCTGCTGGCTTATGCAATTTCCTAACTCAAAGACTAAGGAATGTTTATAGCTTTTATTTCTTAGAATTTTTTTCCTGATTAGAATTCAATTCCCATTAGAAATAAAATTTCATATTATCAGAATATACAAAAAAAATAAATGGAAAGTATAAATCATCAGTTCTGAGAGCTTAGTTTCTTCTTTTCAATAATAATTTAGACATTATTTCCTCAGGAAAAAGGCAGGAGAGCCATGTATGAAACTGTTACAAAACAAGTTTTTTTCCTGTTCTTTGCTGTTTGGAGGACTGAACACTGCAGTGAATTTACATGAAAAATTGAGCTCAGACACTGAACAAGAAACTGCAATGAATCTTTCTGTAGATAACAGCAGAACCAGACTTTTCCATTCATTTCCAAATAGCCCTTAACATTTGCAATACAGAAATGAAGCTTTTGGTCCTGAAACAACTTAAGCTACAGTCTCTATGGAAGTTAGGACAACTACCCTCGCTGGCTGCTCTTAGGAGCGTTTCACAGCTGAGGAGAAAGCTGATGAGCACATGCATACAATAGAAAACTGCCTTTACAGCATCATTCTACACAGGGATCATACCCTGCTTTCCAAGACAAGCAATAACCTGATAAATCTCATTAGCAATATCATATAGCCCTAGTATGGAAGATAAACACAAAACATTAACAGCAAAATATCTATTTTGCTTAGCAGAATCTATTTTCTACAGGCATTACTGTGGTAGTGATATCCTTGTCCAGGAGCAATCTTAAAAGCATGTTTGTCTCACATAATGGCGACAATAACCCAGACACAGAATATAATGACGAGAATTCCCACTGAAGCTTTAGCTTTCTTTCACTGACCACATCATCTAAATAAAGTGCTTATGTACCGTTAATAGGCTAAAACAAATGGAACAATCATACCATACAAGAGCAAGTATTATTGATTGCTAATCACAGGCGGTTATCAAGAAAGGCTGCTTTGTCCAAAGCATTACTTGCACAGCCACTCTTGCAGTATGCCATAGGTATTTTAACCTGTATCATATTTGTAGAGGAGGATATGCAAGGATCAATACCAACAAAAATAACTATAAGATTACAGGGTTTAATGAGGTAAAACTCGTAACTGCCATCCCATTTGATAGTTCTGTGGCTTGTCTTGGGGGATATTTTTTGTTTGTTTGACTTTAATGTGAAAATTTCCAGTGCTGTATTTTTCACGCTGGCAAAGTTTGCTTTAAATAAATTGATACAGTGGTTTAGCTTTGATAACCTCATTCATTTCTCTGATTATATCAATCTTGCATCAACATTTCTCCACAGAACTCAGCAGCATTACACTCATAAATGAAACAGAGCTTATAATTTCTCTGGAGTTATTGCATCTCATAGGAATGGGGACAAAACTAATGGAAGCCTAGTCAATCTGATCAGCTGAGTTACTGTTACAAAAATGGTACAAGGAACAGAATGAGGATTCCATTCCTAGGAAAGGGTGGTAATGAGAAATATTTTGGAAAAGTAATCACAAAATAAATACCTCTTCTAAGCATTTGGTGTTCTGATGATTATCCTAGCTGGTAGAAATGTTTTTGTATTCTGTTAGCTCAAGACCCATGCAGTTTTTCCCCCTATTACTTATATTTATATTACTATAATATTATATATATAATATAACATATTACTTATATTTATATAAATATAAATTACTATACATATAATATAAATTACTTATATTTATAGAACATATAAAAATTTATTTAAATCTGATTAAAAATTGTTTTCAGTGATTTTTCTTTCCAATCCAGTTTTAAAACAAACAAAAATCCCTCCTTCCTATTTTATGTATCAGGTTACTCTAGTAAAACCCAGTATGTTTATTCTCTTCTACTGGCCATTATAAGATTTCCTTTAATGAAACAATTTTGACATTCTGTAAGACCTAATGCATGACTACATATGTTCTCTAAAGAAAAATGACCAGACAATGCATATCACTGAACTCAAACATTGCTCGAAGACCTCAGATGGTCCCTGGAAGTCCTATTTCATCATTACAGCTGCTTTTCCAAATACATGTGGATTTTTGAGCAGTTGTTATAGTGTATAGCATCAACATTTATTGCCCAAATCGGCAGCATTTTCCTATACAGTGTGTTCTGGGAACAGGCACAAATCTATTTGCTCTCTCTGATTGAAAACTACATTGGAGAAAGTGCCCTACTGGTGCTTTACGCCTGAAGTTTATAACGATAGTACAGCTCAGTTCTTTCAAAAGTAAATTAGTCCCTCCACATGTTGATATTAAACAACAGTTAATTGTGATAATAAATTAGATGTTCAATTTGATTGCTGCATAGGTGGAATGTGCTTGTAGTAATAAATTACGTTAATCGATTTAGACACCAAAAGCATTTAGACTTTCTTTAGTCCCAATAAACAGCACCAACAGCATCACTATCCTGAAAAACAGGCTTCTGATTCATTTTGGGTGAATATAAGATTTCAGTGTCAAAACTGACATTTAAAGATTGAATGGGAAAAAGATGCAATAAATTTAACATAGTTCTTCCTAAGCCTCTTCAGTTACCATGTGCAAAACTAACACATTCTCTCTGTTGAAGACTTGCCTTAAGTACAGACAACAGTAGTGAGCACTGGTGTACATTGTAAAATCCCAGCACATGCTGGCCAAGCCTGCAGAACCTGTGATTTCCCCACCCTGCACCTGCCCAGCTGCACTAGAGGCTCAGGTGAGATCATTCCTGTTGGCTGCCCGCAGGCTTCAACCAGATACCAGCTCTGGTGTCATGATTAAAAAACAGAAAACAAACAAACAAAAAAAAAAAAAAAAAAAAATAAAGGAAACAGCTTTTTTCCAAAAGTGTTCAGAGGGACTATTAAATCTTTAGACACAAAATGAAAGTGAACTTTTCCTTCCAGTAAACTTTCATTAAAATATGGCTACATCTTTTCGCACAAGATAGGGAGTAACTTTTGAAAAAGGTTCCTTTGCTTGCATGTGGGAATAAGGTTGAGTGGGAAGGCATGACTTGGGCAAGAAAAGGAACTTAAAAGCTTTCTATCTTTTTCACTCAAAAAAGGCATCAATATCCATTACCATCTGGCATTGCAGAAATGCATATTTCCTCAAACAGTAATGGCTGTGTTGTAACAAGGTAAAGTAAATCATTTTGAAATCTGAGCCATGTAAGGCCACTCTCATAGCGAACATTTAATAGCTCTTATATGGAAAGTAAACATTGCTTTGATGCATCAACTGATACAATTGCTATAAATTTCCTCTAACCGCTTCTAAAGGTTTCTAACTCAGATTAAGGGTTAGTCAGCAGAATGTTTACATCAGTTCAAAATAACCACATATATATATATTTTTAATGGATACAGCCATAAATATTATGTACAAACTGCATATATACTAAATTCTGCGCAGCTCTGAGAACTGTCTTTTAGGTAAAAATAAAAAAAAATTGACATTATGACATAAACAGTAGAAAAGAGCAAAATTAATGAATAATGCCAATGTGTGTTATATTTGTTTAGACAGGACAGAGTCTGGGGTAGGAGACTTAATACAAGGGTTTTTCTTCTCTCACACTAGGAATAGAGAAGTGAAAGAAGGCGGCTTTTTAAATTACTGCAAGGAGGGCAGAGGGGTAGATCTATTTCAAGCAGGGATTATGGCCAGCCCTGTCAGCTATGAGCAGAAGCACTAAGGAGCAGCCCAGGCTCCAAGCACAGGACGTCACTCTTCCTCATGAGAGCCCATCTTGGATCACAGAAACCACTGTCACTAATACTAAGGCTGCATGACTTACGAACACCTGGGAGGAACTGTACGGGATGCCCCTCCTAAAACTAATTTAAATCTAGATTTTTTAAACGTATTTTCAACTGCTGTAAAGGGATTCAGCTCCTACTTTTGGCCATACATGGTAGTTGCAAACCATTTGGGCAAAACTGGAAATTTGACTGCATGTCTCAAAGACTAGAAGCATAAACTTGTCATAACATTGTTCAAAGGAAAAGTTCATTTTGAATCTGAAGTGCTTCCCATAGGCCAGCTATCAAAATTTTTCCTTAAAAATAACAGTATTTTCTATAGCTGGACAAAATACAATCGTGTGTAGATACAATGAGAGAGGATTACAGGCAAGGACTTCCCATCAACACTGGAATATTCAAATCTTTTAAGGTTATACCCTGGTTTGTTTATTATCAGATTAAATCAGTTCACTAGGTCAGATCTAAATCTTTATCTCAGTTTTGTGATAAAATAGAAAAATACCTCACAGAGGATCTCTGAGACAAGGTATTTTTGCTTGTGAGAGTTTTTGCAACCATATATTTGGGCAATCTATTTTCATCTTAGGAAAATGCACAGCTGCAATACTGATAGAACCCAGTATATTTAAATCAGTCTGGCTTGTGGTTCAGATGGAATAAAAGTTTCAAATAAGTAACTCAAATACTGATACAATTTTTTTCTCCGGGATTATCTTTTTGGAGGCAACAGATGTACAGTGCTTCTGAAAATGAAATGGACTTTGACAGGTATGCTAAATTCTGCTTAGATAGGCTTCAGTGGGAACTGGCCCTCCTTCATAATTTAGATTACCACTCTGTCACATTTTAATGCAATGGACAGTGTCTCTGTTCATAGGATTTTCCAAGTTTTAAACCGCAGAGGACAAGTAGATTTTAGCTTTCATTTTTACAACTAACAGTAAGATATCTCCCTTATTTTGAGAAAAACAAAAACACGCAACAAAAACAAAATAGAACCAAAAAGGAAAACCACCATGAAATTAAACACTTAAAAAAGAAAAAATACGTATTTTCTGCTTAAAAAAAAAAAATAGAGAAAAGGTAATTCATTAATCTTGTATACTTCAATGTAGCATAACATGGCTGAGGCCAGTGCTACAAAGTTTAGAATGCATCAGCCCAAACATTTTGCATTTTATGCACATCAAGGCCACTAATCTCTATTCCTATGAAAATTCGAGTCACCTGTGGACCACTCATTTCATGGTTTTGTTCAAAAATCTTTCTGGTAAAATTAACAGCTCTAAGAGGCATGGTCAATGCTGGCTCTTTCAGTTCAAAAGATATCTCACCTTTTATTCAAATTGCCTATCACCTAAGCATCTTATTACTGAGAGGATTACAGTGCAAATACACAGAATACCACAGAATAGATATTTAGATTTTTATCAAACTTTGCTTCAACTGTGCCTGCTTTTTCTTTTTCTGCAAGAACTACATGGATGTGCATCAGAATGGTTAAACCACTGTAGTTTTGTCACAAGAAAATGTTTTCCTTCTGATTCAAGTCTGAACATTTCAGAGTCCCCAAACATGATGTGACCAGCCAAGTGAGAAAGGGACATCTTAAGGGCATAGAAAATTGACAGCTGCTTAGACACAATTAAGTGCCTATATCTTTTGGATGAATGGTCAGTCCAAGCACTGTAAAATTTTCTAGACCTAATTCACAGCCATTAATAAAATATTATGAACATTGCTTGGCACAGTCTATTAATTTCAAAACAGCAGCTGCTTTGTATGTTTGCAGTCTATTGTGTGAGATATTTCATTGTCCCTAATTCAAAAAATCTTAGTGGACTTTACGTGAAATGCCAAACCTTTAGCAGCAAATGATGACCGAGCTAAATATATATATAAATACAGATATATTGAGAGAGAGATCCTTGAAGAAGAAAAGAATTTTCGGCCAATCTAAAGACCAAAAGTTTTGAGATGCACGGCATACATTTGGATATATTTGGATGCCTTATTCAAGATTGTCTGCTTGTTTATACTATTTTCTATTATTTGCAAGGCAAGTTCCTTTACAATATTGTAAATGTAGTGTCACACAATTAATGTATATGATTCCACAAAACCCTTTTCAAAAATCCTGGTGGTAGACCCTAGGTTTCTTTTTATTCAATCAGTAACAAAAATGGAGAAAAACAATGAGAAAATCAAACCAACTCAGAGATTTGATTTTCTTTTTTTTTTGACAATTTGCAGTCACATATCACAAAAGGAAAATGAAAACAGCAGTACTCTAACAATTGTTGCATTATTTTGATCAGCTCACTTAACACACTAAAAAATAGAGATGTTACTGCTTCCAACAGACAGACAGAGCTTGTCTTGTTCCTGACTGTAACTATTGGGCTGGTTCATCTAAATCTGACGTCAATTTCACAAGCGATTCTCTACTCAGAATTTGCCAACAAAAATAATTTGAACATAAAATCTGAAGGCTGGTAGCTCAGCCAATATTCTAGTTCCCACCCCCACTATATATATAACTGCTCTTAAAATTTCATCTTTAACAGTGATCACTTAATTTGAAGAGCATACGAGTGTTTAAAGTTGTTCTGCTTTTCCTGAATTTGATGAAAAATGTGTAACAGTTGACAAGCACTTGAACTTAAAAGAGAACACGTCTTTGATGTCAAGTGTGCCTAAAGGATTCCCAAGTAAGAGTAATATGAAGACAGGCTCACCACCACTCAATCTATTCCCAACAGTTACCTGCTGGTCTAAGTGCCTCTGTACCATTATAAAAATCTATCAAGCATTCAAAACCAATTACACACAGGATGTCAAAAGCTGTCATGCCAGCTGTCCTTTTAGTCCACAGCGGCTCTCACTGCCCATTTCCAGTTAAAAACACATTGAGCTACACTGTTGTTTTTCTCAGCTGTGATCCACTGCAGTATGCTAATCTGACATCTATGTACCTTAATACTTTCATATATGGAAATGATTATTTATACATAATAATAGTATTCTAAAATTTACATAATTAGCAGTATAATGAAGAATTAAAATCTATTTCAGTAGATACTAACATCAGGCTACCATTTCAAAGGGAAAAATGAAGTATTTAAGTTACGTGCTGCCTTTTTCTATGAATTGTACTTGACATTGAAATAGGAAGAGTGGTTTTCATATATTTTTCCTGTCTCTTCTTCTACATGGCACGTGGACTTGCATGCATTCGTTTACAATGGCATGCAGTGAGAACACACAGTACAATTATTTAAAGATGTGAATCAAAAAAGAATGCATGCATTTAGCTATAGGCAGCATTCCTGATCTTGTGTCGAATCACATAATACTCTTAACATAAAAAACTGTTTCAATATCCAGATATTTAAAGCAACAGCTTGCTCAGTTAGATATTGATACTAACTGTATTTAATTTGAATTGAATAATTTGAGTCTCATTGAATTAAACAACAGAACATCCTACTACTAAGCTTTAACTTCTTAGTTTTTTGTGATAACTAATTATCATTTTATTTTTCATTGAGATCGTTTTTCCCCCTTTCCGTATGAATTTTAGCATCATCTTTACTAGAAGAAATTCTGTTTGTGTCTTTGTGATTTAAGTCTTCCAGAGACATAAGTCCGACAAAGCTTTTGAACGATTTGGAATGGTTTGGAAAATTCAGAGAAGTTGGCATTATGGCCTTTCCTTGAAACCAAAGCTTTAATCAAAATGTTTTGTTTTCCCATGATGTTTTTAGCAGAAAAATTTTAGAAATCTTTTAAAACTTTTGAAGAGAGAGAAATCAAGGCTTCTGATTTGAGCATCTGTTCTGACAAAGCTGTTGCTAGGTAATTTTTGAAATGCTTTATTTTGAGTCCAGTATGGAAAAAAATTAAATCAAAGCTGTTGTGTGGAAGAGAAGACATATCCCAAAAAGCTGAAAGAAGTTTGTTGATACTGTCAGGGACACTTTTCAACAATGGCTCCATAGGCATTAAGCATGAGTTATTTGTCAAAAGCGTTTGTATACACACATATTGTCCAACTCTGTCTTCATTGGAGACAGGAGCAAAATACCCCTTTTGAAAACATGATGCTAAGGGATTGAATAGCAAAGCACGTCAATTACAAAGGTACGTCTCGTGAAAACTGTATTCTTCTAGCGTTTAGCAAGTTCACACTTGCTTTGCAAATACTCTTTAAAATAACTCTTAAAACATTTTACAAGACCCCAGACATCCCACATAGTTGCTATCACTGTTCCCACCAAAGTTCAGCCTCTTGCTGGCAACCATATATAGCTGTGAAATAGAGGTTAAGTCAGATAGCACACTGAAAAAACAATGTTGAGATTTTAGAAGTGTGTGGCTCCACATGTCCTAACAAGCAGCATAATGACATTCTGCCACTGATACACACACAATATTACAGCTAAGGAAACTACAAATATGTTTAACTCTTGTTTCAAAATAGAGAAAGAGTGACAGCTGATTTTTTATTATTTTCCTGCATGTGGAATAATTGTCTCACTTAATATACCAAACTACCAATAGCATCAAAAGACAAGGGCACTCCTCCAAAAGACTGGTGATTTTTCATACATATCTGTTTTGAATAAAAGCTAGAAGTTAATGTAAATAATTAAATATGGTTGAAAGCATGGTCCCTGGAACAGTGTAATCAATGTCAAACAATATTAATGCTTTTGATTTCAAACAAAATTAAATTCCCAGTTTATATTTATATGCCTTCTGAGAATTGTTTTAAACCTCCCACGAGCTGACTATGAATGGGATCCTTCTTACAAAGCCCTCAGGGGTTTATCTGCTTAACAGTAATGTTCTCCATTAGGCCTCAGACCATAATTTCTTTAAAGCAAGAACCGTCTTTCTGAACAGAATCCAAGACTTTGGGGTTTCACTCCTCAATGAGGTTTTTAAGTAGTGCAAAACATGGAAACATTTGTTAAATATATTACTATTATTAATAATAAATTGAGAGTATTAACAACAACAGAAGATGGGTCATATAAACCTATTTTTAACAAAAGAAACAACATAATTCATTCTCAATCCAAAGCATACGGACAATGCTGTAATAAATCAACTATTTTTATACTGAATATAATAGTTTGCAAGGGTACAGAAGTCTGTGCTTCCAAATATTTTTTTGTATACATTTAAAAACGCTGAAAATTTTGCACTAATGATTCAGAACAACTGTATAAACATAGAGATAGCCTAATGCAGAGATCTATCCATGCAGAATATATTAAAAAAAAAAAAAAAGGCGAAAGTAGTCTTCTAGCATATCATCCCTCAGATATTAAACAGAGGGTGGCTTGAACCAGCTCGATGAGGTATTATTTCTGTGACCATCCTTTAGTAACTTGACACCTGGAGACAAAGATGTTAATCTATCTGAAAAGCGAATGCATTTTGATAGCTTTGCTTCTTCATGCTTAAAAGCCACTCCCTGTAGCACCCACATGAAAAATGTGCCATAGGAACAATAACAGCAGAAAATATTAATACAAAATATTTACTTAAAGAAAATGTCCCCTCAGTGACCCCACTAGGAAACTTAGAAAATGTCACCATCTATCAGAATCACAATTAGAACATAAACCTGTATCTCTGAAAAAGGTCAGAAATCGAAATGAAATGCAAAGAAGTCCTTATGAGTTAAGACAGAAACAGCAAAATACCTGTATCTCCTCTATCCTTGACCTACATATGTACATAGAAGCCCTAGAACAAAGGGGTAGAGAAACGTCACCTGTTACTTTCATGGTCCTGTTTAAAGGCATGGGGGAAGAAGGAAGGAAACTTAGTTAACATCATCACAAACTCTATAACCACCCTAGTCTATCTGAAAATTTTCTATTGTTTCTTAAAGTTTGAAGTACCAGATCCTGAGCTAGTATACTATCAAGTCACCATTTTTCCATATGCTTCATAGAATCTACACCTACTTAAGATGCTTAAAAATTGAGCTTCCTCTGGTTTCAGACAATATAGCAGTTTACACCCATGTTTATCATACTGCTCTATAGTCACTCCACAACATGCATCTCAAGCAAGAAGTAGTGACAATTTTCAGTTCATGCATAAAACCCATTGCTTCTGGTGCACGTAATATAGTAAATGGTCACAGTTTTAGTCAATAGGTAATAGTCAATGCTGGGGATGGTCTACAACGGCTGCTCCGAAAGTAATGCCTCCTATTTTTATTACTTTAGCCCATGACATCAGAGGCAGATAGTAGTGGTATGGCAGTAGAAGTTGAACCTTCCACCTGTATCCATTCCATTTTGTTGCCATGTGACAGATGGCAGCAGAGGGGCAGCCTGACACAATGGTGTCTGACATGGAAGTGCGGATAGAGCAAAGGGGTGGAACTGAATTTCCCCATGTGGAAAAAATTGCACCCATTAAAAATTCTTTGATGTTTGCTGAACATTTATGGAGACCAAACAGTGGATGTGAGCACAGTGAGGTGGGGGTGGTGAGTTTTAGCAGTGGTGACAGTGGATCACCTCTGCTGGTACAGGTTTTTACAAGCGGACTCCTGATCATCACTGGTGAAAACGCATAGCTAATGGTGGTGGCTATATTGAAAAACAGTGTTTTGTAACAGCGAGTTGGCTCTATCAAACAATGTTATTGTGCTCTTTGTATCTGTTATATTTTCCATGGGAATAAATAGGAGGCATTACTTTTGGGGCAACCTATGTAATTTATAGTAATGTTATTATGCTACAAATTCAGTGCAGTTTATGGATTTATAATAGGGGAAAACCTGCTTGGTGCAGCCACAGCGGGGTATATCCCTTTCTTATTAAACTCAATCTGAATCTCTTCAAATATTATGCAGCTGACTTCTCTAAACTAGACCCCAAACAATGCAGCCCTAGACTGAGTACAGAATAAATGCCTTGAAACAGCTTTGTAACAGCAAGATTTCTGTCTCATGCTTACAGTATCAACTATGGGCATGTCTCTCAAGAGCTCTGGCAAGTTGGCTTGGCAATGTAACAACCAAGGCAAAGATTTGACAGCTGCACAGAATCACTTGCAGACTTCCTGTTTCCTTTTTGATCCACATATTAATCTATTTTCTCTCTGAAGTGGTAAATATCCGAAAATGAAAACAGGACAGGCAGACTAACCTCTCACCTCAGTGTCATGCTCCTGCTTTCACCTACTGCAGACTGCAATTTGAACACAGTAACAAATAGCTCCTCATACAAAAGCCATGTAGACCTCTCTAATGAAAATGCTATCTTCTGCCACGAGCTCAGAGATTAGCCTGACATATAGAAAAAAGCCTTCAACCATCTTACCACAATAACTACCCTTACTCAAAGGAAATGATAGAATTAGAAGCAAGGTTTAAGAATGGCCTAATTTGAAAGATTCAAGTTTACTCAGGTAGAGTAGGTCTGAGCCAAAGGTCACCTACAAGAATGTGCAAGTTTCTTCTCTACAGAAAACATACCTCAATCTAAAAGAAAGCTTGAGCTCTGAGGATCCAGAGCTTGTGTCATATTGCCATGTAAAGATGTGTGGTACTTTGCTGGGCAGAAGGCCAAGACTTCTCACTAAAAAAAGCATAACAATAATTCTGTAATGACAAGATAAAAACAGGATGCTCAGCATTTGCCCTAAATTTACAGCACAGTGCGTTCCACTGGTGGACGCAAGTTTTCTAAAGCAAGGATCACATGCAGAAGCTTCTTAATACAACTCTGCATTGGAAACAAAGAAAACACCTGGGAGGATACAGTCTTACGAACTCAAGTGTGCGACAAGTTTTACAACTGTAGGGCACTACATCAGTGACAGCTAAATAGTAGGCAGAAATTCAAGGTAACAAGATGTTCTTCTGTTCCTTCCTGTCAGTATTCTGTTAAGACAGATCTACCCCTTCACATGAGTGAACAGATATCTGAAAGTCAGATGCAGCATATGTGCACACAGTTCATTCATCTCCTGCATTAACCTTCTCGCACAGTGCCTAAGAGCTCATCTAATGAGCTAGAAATCCAACGTGGGACTGTGGGACTAGCCCTGTACAAATGGAAACAAAAAGACCCAGTTCCTCATCCTAAGAAACACAAATAATTTCAAATTGCTAGTGCTCTACACTATCAACATTTATTAATGTGTAAAAATAGATCTCGGAATGCTTTAATAAGGAAGATGGTGAGAAAGTTTTTGACAGCGAATTACATTTATTTAATAGCTAGCAGGACAAAGAGTTGACTGACTCAGACCTAGACCCTTATTTAAAGACAAATATATATATATAATGTAATAAAATTCCTTCTATAGCCCTTCCATAAATTACTGCTTTTTAATTATCATTAACCAAGTTTTCAAGTCTCTGTCAAGACTAAACTGCTTTTATCACAAATACAAAGTATAAAGAAGGGGAATTTAGGGTAGAGGACTAAAGCCAAAATTGTCAAGGCATTGAGTAAATTCAGTTACAATGCATGCCAGCAGACTAACAGAGGCTTCCCTTCAATAGCTTGTTTTTAGTAGGTTTGATCGGCATATCTGGGTGAGTGAACTAGTTTACCACAGGCAGGCAAATGCTATTGGGAGAGACAAACTGCAGAGTGCAAGACCAGAAAATGGCACTGCTCAGCCCAGTGTTACAGAATGTTTTTAAGACTTTGAGCCAGACTAGTAAGTCCTCGTTTTTCTTATCAAAACAGGATCTCACAAACTAGTTCTACTTGGCAGCACAATTTATTAAAATGCTTTGAAACGAATGATTTCAGTGCTGGTTTATTTAGACATAGGAGATTTGCACTGATTCACGCTGGATGCAGCACACTGATGGATCTGGCTAAACAGTTAAAGGATGTCTAATTGCCATATGATCTACTTAAAACAAAGACTTTGTCCTTATCTCCTTTTCAGCTACTCATCTGAGTATGCTGAGAGAAAGGCAAACAGTGCAGTGGCATGGGTAAGAGAAAGTTTATTTGTGCTGCTAGGCTGAGATGCAACAGCAACTTGATAATCTGGTTGTGCATTTGCATGAGGGATGCGAGAAAGCCATTTATGATGAAAGTGAGAGGAAAGGCACAAACGTGTATCAGACAGCTCACAACTTGGCTGGCACTGAGGAACAGACCGATGCCTGATACTTACAGGGTACCTTAAGCACAAAACTCAATTACAACGCTACAAAAATGGTGACAGACGTGTGAAAATACAATACACAAGGCCTAGCTGTTCTGTTTTCTTGGCATTCATTTATACAGAGAAAATTACGATACTTGATGGAATGTTTTTGCAATTGGGTTGGACAGCAGCTGGAGGCTGGTGGCACAGAGGAACAGGTGTGGCCCAGTGCCCCATGGCTTTGGGGAAGACGTTTCCACATCTATTGGGACGGGCAGCCAGAGGGGAAGGGCTAGTCCTCCAACAGAAGACGCAGGACATGTTGGTAGACCTAGCAGCTCTACAGGAAATTCTGCAGCAATATACCACAGGAAAGAGAAGAGCACTAAGCTTTTTCTGAAAAAGAGGTTATGCACTTTCACACAGACATAGAACTGGTTGTGCCTGTCTTACAAAGCAGTCTACCAAAGCAGAATGAGGCAGAATGAGGTGCAGAACTTCGCCAGATAGGTGAACTTAACAGGTTTGGATTTCTAAATATTCACCTAGTAGGTGAAGTTCTGCACACGTGGAATGGCACAGGAAACTAACTGTAAGTGTTTATTAATATAATATTTAGCACAAGTTGCATTTTATTGTTCAATTCCATATCACTTTCTGCACCTTCCTTTTGTATCATGATTGAGCCAACATGTTAAAGGGTGCTGCCAGGAAGAAGTAAATTTGTTTTATATCCTTGGAGAGAAGGCTAAAAATAAACAGCATGGGACTGCAACAAGACATTTAAATAATAGATTATAATTACTCTGGAGGACATTATTTTTAACTAACCAGTACAATAAGCTGGACTGCAGGAACAGAAGACAGAACCTCCATCATTTTAACCCGTCCCTAAAAACATACAGGCATCCCTGAAAGCAAAGACACAGATTTGAGGTCTGTCCAGCTGTACTTCATATAGCTAAGAGATCATATGTATAAATACAAAAACACATAAGATTGATTTTACAGATGTTACAAAATGTCGAAATTCATAAAATGGCCAATCACCAGATCTAAGTTTCTTAAACAAGTTCTGGAAACATACGTTCAGTTTTTGTCTTCATTGATAATCCATCTACGGTGGAATAATATCCGGTTATCTCCAGATGGATAAATGGTCTTTGTTTTTGACCTGCACATCACTGGGCACTAACCCAAAAAGATTTAAAATTCATTTTTTAGGCAATTGCAAAATTTACAGGTTAGGATTTCTAAATATTTTCCTTAACAAGAAAAACTAAACTAGATGTTCACAACTTGATAGACTATATTCTTCAAAATAAGTGGTCTGTAAGTTCCATAACACTTAACATATTAAAAGGCTATGATGAGTCAAACTTCAGTCCATATGCATGTTTTGAAAAGATGCACACTGTAATTTAAGCCAGAAAACTCCTAGATGGCAAATCCATATTACCATCTGTATTTGTAGGATTGCAACGGAATGGTGACCGATCCTCTTCGAGACCACTTGCCAATTCTATCACTATTCACTGCAGTGTGATGTTATTCCTCAGGTAATGCAGCTTTGTTGCTTAGCAGCAGGTTCTGCTTGTGTACTTGACAGTTCTTGTCTAATTTAGATATAAATTCAAAAAAAAAAAACCAAACCAAAAATCTACTACTATTGCTATTGAATGCTGAAACAACACTGGAAAGAAAGGAGAGAGGAGTACATTCTGAGCTCTGATTTTCACTGAAGAATAATTCAACATTATTAAATTTTGAAAATTTATATTGTACACAAAACTTCCTTTAGCAACATGTTAGCTTTCATAGAGGAACAAACAAGCAGGGTTGTTTCAGCATTTGGTGGGAGTGAGATATCAAGGCAAAGATGAAATAGTCAATGTGTACTTTTTCCCTAAACCTCATCCATGGACAACAAAGTTCACACGCTATTGCGAACTATTCTCCTAGGAAGCATAAAATTCATACTTTCAATTACATATATAGGCTTAGGGATGCAAATGACAGACTTACTCATCTAACTTTTCAGTGTGACCTTAGCTGATTTCTATTATCTCAAGGAAATAATAAGTACTTTAATTAATTCCTTATGCCCACCTTTTGTCTATGCAAGCAACAGCCACTTCTGCAGAATCTTATTCTACAAAATTTAGTGTGAGCCACAGCCGCACCCTTAGCAATACTATGCCAAAGATGGTATCGTAAATCTCAGACTAATGCAAACCCTTAGATTTAGGCTTCTCCTTAGATAAAAATGTATTAATACAGTTACGTATTAGAAGGAACAGCAAAGTTATGAAGATTTTCTAGTGAAAGGCAGATTAACGAACCATGATGGTCTGCTACCAAATTTTTTCCTGAAATTCACATAAGGGGCATAAATAAATTCTTAGCTCTTTACAGAAAGCTAAGAACTAAATAAAAGGTCAAAAGAGTTTTATTTCATTGTTTGTACAGGTTAGAAACGTCTGTCCTTGAGACATCTATCACTTAGTTTTTAAATGAGTTGACCGGTATTTTACTTTCTGATATTTGGGAGCCCTGCTACTCATGCCAGCGTGTTGCAAGTGACAAACAAGTCATCGGACAGAAAGAGTGGGAACGGATGTGTTAAGGGAGAAAGTTTCCAAGAAAATTAACAGGAATATCTTAGCTCCTTGCTGATTTTTATCACATGCCATACATTTGATATTTCTCAGCACTACTGAAAGCAACTACAGCAACAAAAACAGAAGGGTCAACACAACATTCCAACAAAGTAATCTCTGGAGAGCAGTGGAACTGCTCTAAGACTCCTTAGCACAAATCACAGGCAAAAATCTACTGGCCTGCTCCTTTGAATCAAAGTAAAGGTCACATCACTAGCATGCCAATCTATCTTTTAGTGTTTTGGGGACACTTGAGTGTGCAGAAACAAACACAATGGCTGAGCAAATTTACTTCTATGAATGTTGAGAACATGAGGACAGAACCTCTGCATGAAAAAAATGTTAAGTAGGCTGGACACATACTTCAAATTAAGGAAGGAAATGTTTGAATGATCTTCAGCAGTCACAGCAACAGTTGTAACCAGGCCACATTTCTGAGATGAAGTATCTACTTATTTTGAATGTAATAGATTGGGGGGAGACATAGCAAGTATTTTTAATTATTTGGATTACAGTCAAATTTAGAAACTGAAACCAAAAAGTGCTTCATTGCATCAGAAACTGAATAATCACATACCAGGATTGATTCTGCCTTGCAGTTTTACAGTCTGAACAGAAAAGCAGTAGGAAGGAAGGTCAGAGCATAAAGGTAGAAGAGTTGTCCTGGGGCCACAGCACACAGCAATTATGGAGCCATCTGTTCAAACCTTGTCTCTTGAGATCTTGACCATGGTATGTAAAAATGTTGGAAATTACTGTTTCTTTTTTTTTTGTTGACAGGCTATTAAAGGATTAGATAGTGTTAAGAGTCTATCTAAAGGGCATTTCCTAATAAAGAAATATTCAGAAAACAATAGTGCTGCAGGACATTCAAAATGAAAATTATTTCTAATATAAAAGAAAAAATTAAAAATTTAATAATCTCTTTTTATAGATCTTATTCATTTGTGATCTTGTTGCTAAAGTTAAATAAATAATATTTTTCAGCTGAACTAGTCGCAGTAAATATTCTAGGCTGAATATACAAACACTTCAGATTGTCATACTGCCTCATTGTTAGAGTCAAGTATTTTGCAATTTAAGAAATTCACTCCACTTCCTTGCTGTATGCATGAGACAAAACTGATTCTGAAATGCCAAGGAAAGTGTCTCTTTCACTAAGTGTTTTACAAAACCATTTTCCCTGGTGAAGCTGTTTCCTGCCATGACTGCAGAATGGATGGTGCCAGAAGCAGCTAGCAAAGCGTACACATTATCCACTCTATTTCTAAATGTACTGTCCCATAAGATCTAGTGAATAGCACAGCATCTGAAAATCTTTTCTAGATACTATGTAGGTATTTCTCTCTACATTACTAGAGAAAGAAAATAAGCTTACACTGGGTGTAGAGAAAGCTGCTTAGTTATTGACTTTTTTCTAAATATGATTATTCACTACATTTCAGATTGTTTAACATAGTTTAATAATCATATGAAGCATGCACAGAAGAAACATACATCAAACATGGGAAAAGAAAACACTAAAGAAATCTGACCGTAAATCCCAGGTGCAAACTTAGGTCTAGTGAAACTTAAGATACTGAAGCTCTTAAAACTGAAAACAAAGCAGGAGGCATGAAAACAGAAACTAGACATTCAGCGAGTGCAAAAAAATAATAATTCTCAAATTAATAAGCATTTACATAGCTAAGATCTTACACTGATGTTTGACAGAATGGCTATTTCACGTTTGTGTTCTGTCAACAGTACTTCAAAAGCAGATCAAGAAATATATACGGCACTTAGTTCACCTTTGAAAGATATATTTTCTTTCTGATGTAAAAAAATAGAAATAAAACATTTTCAAACTAATATTTTTTAATGTAGTTATTCACTTGTAAAAATGGCCACCATAAGTGGGCAGTTGAACGTATCTAAATCTTTTGTTTTATATATATAATTTCAAGGAAAATAACTAATAAAACATGGATTTGACACCTCTTCTTTACAGTGGACGGTCCATCTGTTTCCAATTTCCAGAACAGCTTCATTTCCTTCCTCTGAAATAGGTTCATTGGCTCAGTACACAGTATGTATTCTCCAACTTGTTAACAAAATTGGGGGTACTTTAAAGGAAGATTCTTGGAAATTTAACATTTAGTGCTAGAATGAAACGAGTTATAGAATTAAGGTAGTCAAGTCAGTTTTACCCTCTGCAAAGCATAAGATGGAAAGATGAATTCCTGGTAATGAAAAACAGCACCCCACTATAGTCATTCTCTCAGCAATGAGCCTCTACTTCTGATGGTTTTTTTTCATTCTATCATGACATTGTACAATTTCTATGCAGTCCTAATGGAGAATAACAGTTGTCTTGTAGATTTTTACAATAAATTCATTAATGAATACAATACTGTAAGAAAACATCTGAGAGGTCCTTGTCTGAATATTCAAGAAAATGTAAACTTCCCTGTTACTTAGGGCAGAAATTGATATTAAAATCAACTTTTAGTCCTTCCACACCCAAGGCCAGGTGTGTGCTCTGACATTCTCAAGTTCATCTCAAAGAGACAACCAAGTGAGCACCAGATCTCTCCTCTTCCATAGAGATGAAAGGAGGCAGCTGCACTAACAAGAATTCTCAGGAGACCATTGTATGGCATACCTATGGATCTGTCTCCATTAAGCCTTGCTGTCAGCTGTGCTCATCTTCACGCTACACAGGAAACAATCATTGGTCAAGCACTTGAAATTCAGAAAGATAAAATAACAAAACTCTGAATTTGTGATACTTTTTCCTTTCCCCCTATGCTAACCATACCTTCATGAAGAGCTTTAGTACTATTATAACTAAATCAGCCCATTACTGAAGATCAATCACACTTTCAGTGCCTCAGAACAAAGATATTTGCAACACATTTCCTGCCTACTAACAGAAAGATATTTTACAGCATAAATAGCTGTGTTACTTTCAGTAAAGAGACAAGTGAAGAAAAGAAGCTTAGCATAGCAATAGATAAAATATACTTCACTTTTCTCTTGTAAAACAGAAGTCAGCACATCTGGGTTTGCATAGTGCAAATTAATGAAATGGAGCAAATAGTCCTCTATAAATCAAGCTTTCAGATTAAAGGATTTACCATTGAATACTCTAGGAAAATAAAATCGCTTAAAGCTTCTTGCATTATGACAAAAACACCTGAGTCCAAAGCAATGGAAAGAAAAATATTTCACTGATTAAAAGTTCTTAGAATAATCTGTGATATAGCTGTCATAGTTTTTTTTTTGTTGTTGTTTAAGAGGATATGGTTACAATATATTCCTTTGTTCTGCCAACAGGAGATCAAAAGCAGACATGAAACAAAGAATTCTTTTTTTTCATGTTTATGACTTCATGCCTGCATGCACACAACTTGCCAACTGCCAAGTGCCTAAATCATAACAAATGGACAGTTTATTTCAAATATGCTCAAACAATTTAGCAAATGATGAAAACAGTCTTCAAAGGTGTTTAGGCTGCTAATGAAATGAATGGAAATTATATCCTTTGAGAAGATGAGCCTGGATTTGTAAAAAATAATTGGAGGTAAAATGGGAGTTTTAAGCAGGGTTACGTTCCAGCAATAGTTAATCATAGCTGTCATTTGTGTAGCAATAGAAGGGTTAATTTTTACTTCACCATATAAGAAAATATTTAAAAGACAGGCTTAGAGAGACAGACATCGGGGACCATGAACTTGAGATATTTTTCTTGATTTTTAGAGGGGCTATGAAGAAACACATTGTAATATTAGACATATTTTAAGGTAAAATCAGATTTAAGATATGAAGATACTATGCAAAGACGTAGATATTTGTTTCCATCCTGATATTTCATTACTGGCAAAAGTCAGTACATCTCTCTTTGTTGCTCTTTGGCATGGATGATGAGCAGGGACTCAGAGGAGCACCGGATACAATAATGTCACACGTAGCGAAGGAGTTAAAAATATGAAGGCATGAAAGGTAGTGAAAGAACAGCTATAAATGAAATTTACTTAAATCATCATACAAACCACTGTAGAAAACAGTATGATATCATAACTTAAGCCTATATCTTCCTTCTAAGAAGAGGAGTCCCACCCTGTGAGGAAGGCTGGTTTTTGATGTTTGACTCTTGCTAAAAGGAGACAACGTGGATTCTTCCAAAAAGCACCTCACTGACACTAAGAAACATCCACTTTTACAGGAAGTCACGGATATAGCCTGCATTATAGAAACTCCTTTAGAATAATAACTAGAGTTACCTCATATGTGATCTGAAACATATTTTCAAAGTTTGAGCGTCACTCTTGAAAAGTGAAGAAATGGAAAAAGTATATTCTTTTCAGAGAATCATGCAATCACTGATTTAATGGGATAGGTCAAATTAGAAGACCTAGGACTATGCACAGTTGCCTTGTTAATTTTCCATTTTTTTTTTTAGCAATTTTGCAACATGCAAAGGAAACCATCTCAACCTCATTAGCCCACAGAATCTGTTTCTTCTCAGACCTAAACACTATCTTCATATTCAAACAAATTTTTACCTGCTTTTGCTTTATTCCTAAATGGTTTTCCCTTCACATATGGCTTCCAATAACAGTAATAGGCAAATCATTTCAAAGAAAATGAAATATAATCATTATCTAGAGAAATACCAACTTTAGTTATTTTTGACAACAGCCTTCATCTGAACTGCCTTTGTCACCAAAAAAGGCCCCTAGCTAGCAGTAGGATTTCAAAATTTCCCCTTTTGCTATCCAGACAGGATCAGGCTATTACAGATGCCACCCAGGAATAGAAGGAAAATAACTTATTTTATCTGACATTGATGGATTTAAATTAAAATATAAATGAATTAAGTAGATTACAGGTAATTGTTTTCATAACTACCATTACTAGATATCAGGATTTCAGTGCAAATCTTGAATTAAATAATATTTCACGACTTCCCTTGACAAGTAGATGGTCCTCACCAACAAGAAAACACACCAGAGAAAAAAGAATGAGCCAGCACCAATTCTGACAACACACTTTAAAGAGAAATTAATCCTTCCTTCAGTCTAAATTTAAATAATCTTTTTTAAATCAGTAATAATATTTGACTTCCATAATAGAAATCCCACATAATACCTCAGAGGCCTTCAGCAGTCCAGCGTGACCATCTGCAAACCATGACTATCCAGGTCCTACAGCTAGCTGTGCCAACAGTAACTTAGAAAAATAAAACAAAAACCAAAAAGCACACACACAAAAAAATCAACATATTCAAGTGCATATGGCATGTGAGGCGACAATTATGTAAGTGCTTTATAGGGGATTAGACTACTATATCTGCACTAAGGAAACTCCTAGCACAGAAGCTGAATGCCAGTTCTCCTATTCTTCAGATCTCTTGCTTACTTCCTACAGCTCTCTGTGGAGGTGGTCACCGGGAGCAGCCCTTCTCACTGCCAGCCTCCATGACTTCCTCTGCTAACCCCATGCTGCCATAGTCCACCTTGGGGAAACGCCAAGACCAGCCTTGTGCTCTCTAGAAGATGGCACAGGAACAAATGCATGTCTCACTCTGTGAAAGACCCTCTAAGCAAAGTTAGAGCTAACAACTTCTTTTTTCCACTCTCCATAAAAAGGAAGGTTCCTAACCCATTGCTCACTTGATTGTGTACCAGATAGCAGGACTCGCTAAATATACTACACAGAAACTAGAAAAAATAACTGTGCACAGCAAAAATAAATAAAAAAATAAATTAAAAACCAACAACAGCAAAAAAAATAACAACCTTATTTTCCTCTGCCTGCAGTGTGAGACATCTTTTATCTCAGTTAACTCCATGTCAGTCAGCAGCAAGAACATAGCTGCTCCTTTGCTGGGAACCGTGTGTGACCCCACCACAGTGGGGACAGAGACTCTGCTCACCAGAGCGCTGCCCCAGAGCACTCAAGCAGGCAGGATGGCGACAGGAATGCACATTAAACTGATGGTCCCAAATAACCACCAGACAAGTAACAAGATAGGTTTAGGGCCTGTCCAGAAGACCCAATCACCAAGTCAGGACTGCTGGAGAAAGGGGTACCTATAATTCAGCTCAGGTGAAGCCCAGGGGCCTGGACCTAAATAGAGTGAGGAGCCCAGGTGAGGTTCATCAAGACAATTAAGGCCTATAAAGGGCTACTGTGATCTCAAGGTCCTGATATTCAATGACTGTCATGACACAAGATATAACAGGCCAGGTTAGGCCCAAACTGCTCAGACACCTCAGTGCTGAGGTGAAAATGTGGTAGGAATCCATTCTGGCTCAAGCTATATGATGGAAGGCTTCATAAGCAGCTAACAGAGGCTCAATTGGGCTGCAAATATGTTAACAAAATGTATGTAACACAATCATGCAGTTATCACTCAGTGCTACATTTACAGTGCATGAATATTTCCTAGCTAAGTTCCTTCATGAGTGAAAGCATACTGCACAAAAGCTATCCAACAGTCTCACCATGCCTCATTCTAAACTGGACTAAATAGATTCCTGTGTGCAGCAGCTTGGTCCCTTCAAGCGTTTAGCGTGATTTACATTGAATAGTTTTGATACTTAACAGTGCATTTGTACATTTGTTAGTTTGAATTCAAAACAATTCTGAGAAAAAATGACTGAACTATTATAGAAGGAAATTCTAAAATAATTTGATATTAAGAAGTGCACTAATGTTTATAATTCGCACTTTACTAGAACTGTGAAGCTTTCCACTGCCTATCAGCAAATAAACTAAGCAAAATTCCAGATATTTATACTCCTTATATATACATGTAGCAGTTACATAAATAATTAAAAATCCTATTTAAAAAACATGCATCAATAACGACTTGTATGAAGCTGACACCAGCAGAAATGTACCCCTTCCTCAGTCCATTTTGATGTGACAGGAACTACAACCCTTCATTATGATGAACAATTCTAACATGGAAAAGTATGTGGATCAAACAGAAACAAACAGCAGCGGTCCATAAAACTGAATTGCTGAGTGGAGAATAGCTGGGCTGTTTTTTAATGTTGCTATATGTTTTCAAAGGAACAAAGAGAGCCAGCACAGAACTCCAGCATCTCAGGTCAGGCTTGTGAAATTAAGTGAACTGGGAGATGCAGCATAAACTACACTGCTACTGGAGCAAGGAACACTTTTGTTCTAACCCACAAGCGTTCAAGACTCAGAAGGCCAACATTGGGAGGTCACTAAAAAGTTAACAACAGTAAGTACAGCCAGACATTCTTACAATAAAAATCAAATATCAATATATTCATCTGCTGGTTGTTTTGTTGTTGTTGCTTGTTTTAATAGTTTATCAGAAAGTGAAAGTTGCCAAGCAAAACAAATAATTGCTGCTCAGATGTGAGAAACCATGCACAATGCTTTACAAATATCACTGCATGGGCCACATACACTTGGTGCATTTTTGTGCCACACACCTAGTGTGTCCACATATCAGGGGGTTGTTTTCTTCTTATTAATTATCCAACTACATCTTCATAATTTCCACTTCTGCTCACAGATAAATGCTTATCTAGGGCTAGCTACAGAGCAAGAATCACAGAAGGAGCGTGTGCAGGTCAAGCACAGAATGTGCATGTTGTTGCTTTGCTTCTTTAATTGTCGCAACAGCAGTGTTAGTCAATTATTATTATTGACAAATAATATTGCACATATTATCTGTGCAATATGCTGCTTAAAACTGAACATTACAGGCAGTGAACAAATTAAAAACTGCTATAATTTCTGTTTACAAACTTTTTGTAATCTTATCTGTCATTCCTTTTTTTTTTTTTTAAATGCAAGTGATTTTTTTCCCCTAAAACAAACAATGCCAGACATAGTAGCCCATACAATTTTAGCACACATCTTCCACTGCCGACTCTAACTCTTCTTTCCTCTGAGCTTACACATAAAATTTATTAAAAACAGGTAGGCTAAAATTTTCTCATGTATTTTTTGCAGATCATTCACAGAACCTTCACTCCTTTACTCAAGTGTTCAGGTTAAAACAAATAAAGTTATTTTTTTAAGCACATTCTGATTTTGATGGAAAGAGCCTGTGAAAATAAATAAAACAAGCAGATGATGATAATATTATCACTATCACAAAAATAGCCGTAATTCTCACCTGCTTTCGGTTGTATGAAATTTCATGTCATACCATCAATAGATATCATGGATCAAATAAAGAGCAACAACTACATTACAGATGCAGCTAAAGGCACATCATGTAAATTTTTCTGATATTTTTCTATTTTAAAGAGGTTCAGCTGCTACCTTTAGCTTTTTGTCTCTATGGAAATTTCAAAATACCTGCAATATTCACTAGAGGAACTCTTTACAGTTAGGTTTGATCAAGACTCTATTCATCTAAAGAAAGCTCAGGTGGTTTATATAGATTTAAATCCAGAATTGCATTTTTCCACTCATTTGAATTCATACATGAACTACATCAGCAGTGATTGTCTTTATTACAAGAAAAATTCTAACCTTGCTTCTGAAAAAAATGAGACAATTTTATTTATACTCTTCTTCAAGGTACACAATTAAACAGTACACTTACCGTCACTGAGCTTTAAAAATCTAAACCACTCTGCTATTGCTACTTATGTTTCTATGGACTGATTAGTGAAGAAATTCCCAATCCTTTTGCAGAGCCCCAAGTCCTTCACAACTCTGCTTTTGTTTTTAGAAGAAAGCGGCTTTTTCCTTGTAAAATCAATGACATTTGAAGGAACGTGTCTTTCAAGCTTATTTTTTCTAAAGATATATATTTGAGTGTCGTTCTAAAACAGGACATACAACTGACAAAATTGCCACTACTTCAAGAAAAGCTCTGACTGAGGGAATTAGGCACTCAGGTGTCAATGAAAGCAAACAGAAAAATAACGATCACTAATAACACACTATTTTAAGCAGTGATAGAAAGTCCTGGTTCAGTACCTAGAGGATTACATCTAAAAACACGGCTTCAAGCAATTATTCCCACAGTATTAACAAATTGTGAAAACATCAGCCAGATTGTTATGTATATGACATGCACATACATTTGCACAAATATTTCCCTCACAAACACACCAGCAACATTCCAGACGTCCACAGAAGGCATACACCCAAAATTGAGTATAAAAGTATTGAGTGATGTCCAACAAGAAACGCATACCTAGGCAACATTTCTGCCATGAAACATTGCCCCGGTGAAAATCTCCATAATCCAGCAATTAGCTTGCAAGTTTGTCCTAATATGGACCATCTGTTCACTGAGTGAAGAAGTTACAGCTGTTGAAAACGAACTACTGCCTGCTTTATGACCTTGATGGTTTTTTTTGTTGATGATTTTTTTTTCTTAAGAACAAAAAAGAAAAAGTGCTGGGTCAGCACTTAATATTTTTCTTTTGTGCAAAGACATTGCAATATGAAATGGTCTCCTTTTCTGAAAGCAGTTTAAAACCTTTTGTAAATTCCTGCTGAGACAAGATCTCCTTAGAACAATACAGGAAATTTCATGCTAGGAGCAATAATGTGACCATCCAGAGAACTGGCAAAGAAAAATAAGATAAAAGGAAATAACCAATATATAAAAGGAGACAACATAAAGACAGACCCTCAAAGCTCAAATATTTAATTGGATTATATGCTGGCCAAAATACAGAGCAGAACTCCCTTACAGTGACATTTTTGTTGTCATGCACTTAAAAGCAGAAGAAAATTCCTTTCTTATGGTACTTTGAGAGTAGTTAGCAGCTTCACAGAAAGCTTTCAACAGTGATTTTTTTGTAATTGTTTTTCTATCAAAGTTCATTCTCTCACCACATTAACTATGAATCCCTTCAGGTGATTTGGGGGACGCACTGTCTAGGACATGGCAACCGAGCACAGCAACAGCTTTTATCCTGACAGTCATGCTCATTTCAGGAGACACAAATTACATTTTGAGATACTGAATTTCTTAAGCAAGTATTTTTAACCATTGTGCAATATGTTTCTGTAATAACTTGCCCTTCTCTATCAGTCTTGGACTAGAATTAAAGGAACATATCCGTTTGCAAACTGAGGTAACACACATAATCAGCATTTAAACTATTAAAACATAAGATTCATTTTTCGCTCTTCTCCACCCACCATTTAAAAAATAATAATTAAAAAAGGACCCCACTGGAATAAAATATTTCTTGCTTATTTCAGGATAGCTATGGTAACTAGTCAAATATGAAATTTAGAAAGGATGTCATAGAAAACCAGAAGTCTTGAAATAGGGTCAAAAATAGAGTTTGCAAATTAAGAATATTTTTTTTTGTATGAGATGAAATGAAGCAAAGTTAAACAACATTTCAGAAAAAAAAAATAATACTACAGAAATCTTAATAAAATATAAAGATGTTGTGTGGTTACTTCTGGACCCCACATTTCTCTTCGTAAGTGCACCCCAGTGAGCCACTGCAGCTGAAAAGCAGCAGTAACCATTGCAGAGTTTTATGTGCTTATTTATTCTGCCATTCTATAAAAATACTCATTAGTTACTAGTATTTCCCATTTCATATGGTATATTCATTCCATTCACGAGATGAGAGACTGCAAATGAAGTCACGTAGCTGCAATCACATGTAGAATGCTTGATACATTGATGTTAATATCCTTGCATGTAATTTCCAAAAAGAAGTTCCTTAACATCAATGAAAAGGTAAGGGTCTATCATGGCAACAGTTAGGACTTCCCATTCCCCCAAGAAGCCTTTGATTTCATAGCTAACTTCGCTGACATTATAGCGGAACTGACTTTTATTCTGTCTTTAATTACAGCCAACTGCACTTAGTCTAACTGAGCTTCGTGGAGCTGTCACATGCCGCTCCTGTACTGCCAAGCAGTGCTGTGTAGTAGGAGCAGATCTACACACTGGAATTATTGCCGCTGAATAACCACTGTCTACACCACACACACCTGAGACCAGCTCCAACACGCTGCTGACAGTGGCACATCTCTACAGTGATCTCCTGGGTTAGTTCCCCCTGGAAGAAGTCCTGTTCATAGTGCTCCATAGCTGTCCTGCAACACAAACTCAATGAAGGCAGTGGGGAACGGTCCAGAAGCTCACTGCAGAAGAGCAGCACCAATGTGAATGGCAATGCAAAAACATGCACTCAGAGAAGGCAACCCCTGTCTTCAAAATGAGCTGACTGTTTCTCATCCTTAAAGTTAATCTATGAGGCTTCTTGTAGTCTGAGCTTCTTCAGATAATGTCTAGAAGAAGTGAAAGGAGTGCATCCAGCTAAGGAAAACTGAGGCCAACTAAAGCAAGAGAAAAATATTTGTTTCTACTTTTACTGCTGGCAATACAAATGGTCACTTGCTACATTGTGATCATGTCTGCAAGGTGTGGCTGTTAATTCACTGTTATATCCAAATAGATATTTCACTGATGAGGAGAATCATTGCTCATTACAATAATTTATCTAGACAGTAACCTAAGTGATCACATCTTAGATTCATCTCAGGTTTTATCACTTTTAAAGATACTTCAGAAAAAAAACGAATAACAACATCTGTGAAAAGAATTGTCCGATGGCAATCAGACAGAACAACTCCTTTAACAAGCAATGGCGCAACAGTAAAAGTGCAGTGGGGAAGAAGCCTAAGCACCAAGCTGACAGTAAGAAACAGGGGGAGATGATTACTGAAGTTCACTTCGACAGCTATCCATTGTATTTCAAATGCTTTAGAAAGAGAGACAATGGCATTCAGAATCAAGCTTAAGCCATTAAACTCTTACATCTACTTGACATTGGTTATGAACTTAGGTATTTCACCTACAACTGAAACAATTCCTGAAGATCAGAGTGTGGGTTTGATCTCACGGGTGAAGGATGACACGAATATGGAAGCAAGGCTTGATGACAGATCACTGTGCATTTACATGCACGTCTATGTAAACATCCAGACATCCCTGCACACAGTGCAGCTCAGCTGAATAAAGCGCAAAAATGGTCTTTGACAATAGCAAGAGATCTTGCAATCTGCAAAATATTTTCTCATTTCTCACCTCCTCAGTAGCTGTTATTTATTCAGGATGTGACATCAATGTGTCAATCAAGTTCACCCTGTGAAACCAGTCCTAAAAATAGCAAGAGTCACAACAAGCCATCAGGGGATGGTCCAGGGCAACTTCTACCTCATATTTTTTCCCAAACCCAAACACTACCTATATGAAAATCGTTCACCTGTAGCATTCATACTGCACCCAAGTTGATGTTGAAGCCCTGTGGAAATGACAGAGATGAATGACCATGCCACAATCACACTCCAAATAGATTTCTCTAATCCATCTGGTTTAGCCAAGACACGTGTACAATGGAGAAGCATACGTGGATAATACGCTTTTAAATGCAACATCAACTCTCAATTACCATTTCCAGAATCTGTTATAAACTGAAGACAAAGTTTCAGGGTTGTGAGGCTCTGAAAAATAGTTCGAGTGCTTTAAAAATGTTCTGTTCAGACTGGATAGACTGAGACAGCAAAATAAAAACTAACCTTCAAAGAATACTTTATTATACAATTGTATGAACTTGTGCAGATGTAACTAAAGATGCACTCTGGGGGAAAAAAAACAAACACCCAACACCTGGGTGTCTAGATGATTTAAGCTTTAGTTTGATTAAAAAAAAAAAAGTGAATTCTTGCTTTAAATCTGACAGAACACTCAAACTGTATTTTAATTGGTTTTATATGTATAAATATTTGCCCATAGGGAAAAGTCTTCACAATAGTAAAGGAAAACAGCTGGAATTTGAATGGCATTTTAAGTACACATTTACTTAATGCTTTACTTGCTTAGGAGTTGACTTTCAGACCTTTTGAAGTTCAGGTCATATTTCCACTTGACTTTTATGAAAACTGCACTGGCACTTCAAATATCAAAGAAAAAAAATGAAGAACAAACAATGAATAATCAGATTTGTAAAGTTAATGAATCACAGAATGGCTTAGGTTGGAGGAGACCTTAAAGAACATCTAGTTTCAACCCTCCTGCTGTGGGCAGGGCTGCCAACCACCAGATCAGACTGCCCAGGAGCACATACAACTCGGCCTTGATCGCCTGAAGCTGAAACTGAAGATTTGTTGCACTCAAAAGAGTAAAGAGCTGCATTGCAAAATCTCAGGTAGAATAAAGCACCGCTTCTGCTTAATATATTAATAAAATCAGACATTTAGGACAGGGTTCAGTAAAATGCACAAATTTGCTCAGACATCACGTTCCTTTTCAGGGAGGGAAAGGAACAGTTTCAGTATAAATGCAAGTAACAGAACAATATAATGAGAAGATTTTATAAACTTGCATATACATATTTCATAACAATATACATAGATATTTGCTTTATAACATACTAGAACACCAACTTGAACTATATAACTACTATTATTTATATTATATTACTTTTTTTCTTTTTAACAGGTGTTCCATGAATTTTGCTGAAGTTGTTTGGAGAGGTTATTTCTCCTTCAGACCAAAGAAAACCAAAGAGTATTCTGTTCCTCTGACACATCCTGCTACTGCAAACTTTCATCCTCAAAAGGTCCTATGGAAGCAGCTGGGCACAGAAGTAGATTCCACGTAACATTTGGTATATGTTAGGAAGATGCCACTGCCTTCTCAATTACGTAGTCCCATGATGAAACATTTGCTTTAATGATCCCCAAGAGCAGTATTTCTCATTTAGTTAGTTCTCTCTGGAATCACTTTCTTCTATTGTCTGAACCTTTCTCATTTATGTCTTGTAGTATTACAATATATCAGTATTTTAAAGTTGAAAGGAAGAAATGAATATCTGCATTTGGAGCAATCTAAACCCAATGCAAGAAAAGCTCTTTCCCATTTTCTCTTTTTCTTCAAAATTCACTGATCTAAAATTTTTAAGAGTCTAGTAGTATTAAAAACAAGTCAAATAAACATTGTGAGGACAGTGAGGTTTCTCAGGAAAAAAAAGGTTTATTATTAGAAAAATATATTAATAGCTCTGACAGTTAATATTGAATATATTTTTAATGCCTTGCAAGAGAGCACAAACAGCCATAGCAGATCAGAGAAAAGGCAGACTTAACCTACTGCTTCATCTCTGTAATGGTAAAACCTACCTAATGTTTTTCTACTGCAGAGTCTCAAAAAACAGGTACAACTATTTGCTTGCTTAGAAAAATTTCAAAAAAAATTTAAACGATCACTGTTTGTTTGACAGGCATTCAGGGGAGCAGACGAGATACGTAAGCCATTTTGGACAAGGGCAACAGCACAAAATCAGAAGGCATTAGCAATAGATTTCCAAGAAGAAAGGCAATAAGACCACTTGAACGCCTTCTCTCAAAAAACTTCTCCTTAACCCTAGGCAGCTGTGAGCCACCGGAGACCAGAGCTATCAGTCCTAACCACGTAGCAGCTCCCTATCGTTAGTTCAGTTGCGCAGTATATTCACAGCTAACATGGAATTGTTAAAACAGGTTTGTGCACATTGTTATGAAGATTAATATGAAGAATAGCTTATTAGCAAAATGTGCTACTAAGGAATTTAAAAGTGGCCTGAACAGTCCCTATCACAACCATCTCTAATTCCCTGACATTGATATATACATGTGTGTGCTTTTTCATATGGATTTATATATCCAGTTATCCCATGTACTCAGTTGTGACAGCAACTTGGTTCTCCTCAAATTCCTGAACAAGGGAATATAGTCCTTAACCATGTGAAAAAACTGGAAGCAGAGACATACCTCAGAGACATCAGCAGTAAAGGGAAACTCAATTTAAAAAAGTAGTTCACTGATTTCTAGGTATGAACTGTGCTGGACGCTCTCATTGCGAGACTCTAGATCTTCAGCAGACTGTCCTCTAATTATTTTCTTTAACTCATTATCATAATAAGCCTCAGATGGAGGCTCTCTCATGCTTCTCTCATGAGTGGGAGGATGCAAAATAAGTAGCTCTCAAGCCACTGACGAGAGCATAGCCTTTAGTTGATAAAAGCATTCACATTTTATGATCATTTTAATCCTTGCGCTGTAGTTTTATTCAAGTTCATAAGATCAGCAAAAGCACGAAAAACTCTCTCTTATTCTCCAAGCTACTTCGTAATTTAATGTGTAACTTTCAAGAACATTGCAGAGTAATTACTTACTATTGGAGGGATTATTTGTATGTAACATCACATTTACACATGAAAAAATTGATATTTGCTAAAGGAAGTCTTACACAGTGCATTTTGCAACATTACAGCCGGTAGAATTAATTAGATCTTGTTTTAAATCCTCAGACTATTTTCCTTCACACCTTTTTGGAAAAAGTTATGCTATTTTTTGTTTTGTCTTCCACTGGGATAATGGTAATGCTTCAGTGCTTTACAATCATTTTGTAGAGTATAAACAAGCAATAGGTGTCAAATGATGATCTGAATATTTATGGTGTAATGTATAGAGAGCAATTTAGAGCATTTACATTGCAAATATTTGAAAATGGAAGAAAAATAGAAATGATGCTATCTAATTAGACAGGTCTTACAATTAATTCAAACTTTGCTAAGCAGTCTGGGAGTCCATTTTCAAGGTACCTTGATCAAGTTAATTGGATTCTGAAAAACCCGATAGAAAACCCTTGATAAAACCAGAGCTGCAAAGCTGGGACATTGTTATACGACTGGAAAGCAAACCGTCTACTAAAGGATACTCTGCAGAGACTGGGAACAGTTCAAAACACTCTGCTTTAGCCAAGCTCTCATTTTGCTCAGTAATATGAGCGTAGATTCAAATTCATTTACCAATATTACCACTGTTTTGTAGTTTTGGCACATGCTTCAAGATAATTGAAGATGAAGAAGAGGGCTGGAGCACCTCCCCTACGAGGACAGGCTGAGAGAGTTAGGACTCTTCAGCCTGGAGAAGAGAAGGCTGCGGGGGGACCTGATAGCAGCCTTCCAGTACCTGAAGGGGCCTACAGGAAAGCTGGGGAGGGGCTTTTTACAAGGATAGGGAATGACAGGACAAGGGGTAAGGGTTATAAACTGACAGAGGGTAGATTGAGACTAGATATAAGGAAGAAATTCTTCCCTGTGAGGGCGGTGAGACACTGGAACAGGTTGCCCAGAGAAGCTGTGGATGCCCCCTCCCTGGAAGTATTCAAGGCCGAGTTGGATGGGGCTTTGGGCAACCTGGTCTAGTGGGAGGTGTCCTTGCCCATGGCAGGGGGATTGGAACAAGATGATCTCTAAGGTCCCTTCCAACCTGAACCATTCTATGATTCTATGAATTATTGAAGACACCACGTAAATATTCCCGCCTAGTACTACTGCAGCTTACCTTAGATATGTGTATGCAAACTCAAAGAGCTTGGATTAATTGAGAAGTTCTGCCCATGCAAATTCTTTTTAATCCACTGTGAATTTCAAATATGAAAGCTTTTAGTTATTGAAATTCTTTAAATTATCTTAGTGGCTGTTGGAAAATTAACAGTTTTCAGATACTTCACTGAAGTCATGTTAACATTCCAGAACAGCTAGTTGTATAGAGGAACAGTTTCTGCTTGGCACACCTATTCCAATTATAAACCCTATGCAGGCACTGAGGTCTTTTTCCATGTGGTTTTCGGCCAAGGAAAAGAGAATTCTCCAGGCCTTGCTAGGTAGCGCTGATAAACAAGAGGAAGAGCCAAATCCACAAGACCTTGGTTCCTCTTCCTTCAGGTGCAGCACCATATTATTGCCCACATACTTTATTTAATGCCTTTGGCCTTTGCTCTCAAGGCTGGCAGGAAGACTGGACTTCCTACAGGGCAGCACCACTGGTGGAAACTTTCTGACATCTGGTGCAAGGGCTGAGTCCATTGCAGCCAAGCACAGAAAGGGTCTCTCTTACTCTCTGACTTATTTTCATGAAACCCAGAGATACTTTTCTGCCCGTATCTCAGCCTTTTGCTAGCTTCATCCTAGTCTGGACAGACAAATACGTGCAAAGAGGGGCAGACCATAAATTCTTAAGCAAACAGAATGAAAACAACAAAAACTTTGAAGAAATTATTTCCTTGCATTAATTCCCCTCCTCTAAGAGTTCTCCAGAGGAGAACAAACCCAGGTCTGGTTCCCATACCAGTGCGGAAATCGAACTTCGACCTCCTAAAAGGTCGGTATTGGTTTATTTCTCTTTGAAGGTGGAACAGAGGATGTCAAGTTACTTACACAACTTTGAAAAAAAGTATTCTTAATGCTTTTTTCAAAATGCCTACAATTATATATGATTTACTTTATGACCAAGAATTGAAGCTTCCGCTCAAATCACATAGCATGTACTCATCTTGCTTTCTATTGAGAGCTGCACTCAAGACACAATACATGGATTGTATTTTTGCTTTCACTTAGCTTCCTCTGTATAAGGTCAATTAGCAATAACATGCAGGGGAAAATAAATTGCACTGATTGAAAACTGGTATGGAAACTTGAAAAGTATAAGACAACAAAAAAAGTTTTTTATCCTCAAGACATGCTGTCTCTGTAAAGACAAAATAAATAATAAAGAGAATTGACTAAGACTTAAATAGGCTTCCTAAAATCATCTTATGTTAATACAGTTTAAAAAAGAAAGAAAAAAACACACACAGAGGCATATATTTATAAACACTTTAAACCACTCAGATATTCTATTTTCCTTTCATAGTGCTAGTCACAGTTAAATACTGTATTAAATAATTACATGGTTTGGGCAAAAAAAGAATTTGACATAATCACCAGTGCATATATTAATATTCTAATTTTACAGTTTTGTTTAGGGTACAGGCAGTATTACAGTTATAAATTAATTATGCAATGGTTAATCCTTTGTGTGTTAACTACCTTCACAAGTAATCAGCCAAGAAAACAGAAAAAAACATTATCCAAAAAATTCATTTCTCCACACTATTCTTTGATCTCTTTTAATGTGTTTCACATTCATTAACTCTTCATTACATTTTCATGATCATATTCTGTTTGTTGCTGAAAACCAATCCAGCTTCCTTCGGGCAAACATTTGCAATATAAAAAGTCAGTTTCTGTAAACATAATCAATCTTGTGCATGAAAATTTAATTCCCCTCTCCACCCCCAAAAAGTAAAAATTCACAATCTAAAGCCCCATATACTACCATAAATTTCAGTTTGCTTCATTGTTAATTGCTGATCCATTCTAACTGACAACAGAAAATCAAGTTTACCAACATAGATAGCATAACACCTAAATTTCTTTTTATATCTTGGACAGACTGGCAGATTTGACTAAATTCTTCAAGTAAAGAATGGGGTGAAGTTGCCTCTGCATCTCTCTCTCTTTTTTTTTCTTCTTCTTCCTCTTCTCTTTCTGACAGCTTTTATTTCAGAAAGGTTACTTAATTCTACAGCTTGCTGGTTTTGCAATTGAAATAAGTATTTCTTTATATCAGAATTCTCCAGATAACTAGAGAAACAGAGTATCATAATACTGTCGTAAGTATATATGCAAGTTCAATTAAAGATATTCTTTAGGGATGTTTAAAAATATCTCACGTAAAGACAAAAATTGGAAAATTATTTAGGTCTACATGAAATGTCAAGAGTTCTGGAAACTATTTCTTCATGGTTAAGATTTTAACTTCCTACAGATTATCAGAGTCTTTGTAATTGCTCCCTGTTTCCTTGTAAGAGTGATTGTTGTAAGCTTTTCACAAGCCTTCAGTTATAGAGCATTTTGGGAGATTGCGCGCAAGTTTCAGGTCTTTCTTATGAAGCTTGGTTAACAGATCTTGCCAATAGAAAGCTTAGCTTTTGGAGAGGCTTCCTTTGGCATACACATTTATTTTCAATAGTTGTGTGCAATAAGAACAGGTTTTATTTGAAGATTCATTTGTGGAAATCAGACCTTGAGAGAATTCACTCAGTCTTAGGAAAAAAAAAAAACAAAAAAAAAACAAAAAAAAACACAGCACTTTTTATAGAACTGACGACATCTCCCAACCATCCAAACTGCCATTAGCACTCACATAAGCTTTACTCTCGACTTGAGCAAATGTGCTCAAATCACAGATTTCCTGGTGTGGTTATTTTTTGTTTATTTTTGCACAGAGAATACAGATAGGAGAAAGAATCAACATTTCTAAGGAGTATTCTTATCAAGGAGGTGGAGTTTCTCGCAAAGGTTTCTTATGTGATTGTTGCTGTTAGAAACAAAGGAGAGGTCAGCCTTTACATACAACAAGTTAAAGACTAACAAAAATAAGTAAAGAAAAATCTCTGCCTTTCTTAATTGCCTTGCACTGCTAGAGTTAAAAACTGAACTCAGTGGCACCTGGACTGAGCTCCTGCAGAAATGTTTGGATTGACATTAAGTGTACCTGTAGTGCAGCCACCTTGCAGGAGGAAAGGAGAATTGCACACCTTTCCTTATGTCAGTATGTAAGCTGCTAGCAGGACCCAGTACAGTGCACTTAATAGGATAGAGAGTGAGATCCTAATTTACTTAATCTGAATGAACATTCTTCTAATGCATTCTGTTAAAACTCTGTTTCACATATGGTTGACAATTATTATCCATTAGCTACTCCAAACATTGCTTTATCTGAATATAAAGATTCTGAAGATAATTGGACAAAATGTAGATCCTGTAATCCATACTGCTCACCTCATTAGTGTTTAATCCTTTCCCCAATCCTCTGATTTAATTGTAAATGTTTGGTTCACTGAAGTTAATATCCTTTTTGTCATTGTTGTTCAGTTAAAATCAACGCAACTCTGCAAAAGATATAGATTACCAATAAAGGTTTATCCTTTTATAATTACGTTAAAGCTCATAGCCGGCAAACAATAGTCATTATTATGCAGGCTAAACAAAATGACAAAGGATTTTCTGATGCTAAATATTCAACAAATCAATGGATGTTGTCTTCATAAACATGCTCAAATAGTTTATAATTTTAAAGAATTTTGGGGCAGCATTTTGTTGTTTCTGGCACCCAGAATGTTGCTCAAGTGCAAATGTGACCAGCTTTCATTTTGAAAGCCTGACAGCTCAGTATATTTTTCAACATTTTCAAAACCTCTTGTTTTCAAAGAGTCCAGGCCAAAATTAAAATCTTAACTTCTGAACCTATGACACCTTTTGAATTTCTATTTATGATCTTAATAAACCCTGTAATGGTTCTGCAGATACAGCATGTAATACTTTCACTTCTTAATCTGATTTGTGATACTCCAAATATACCGAATCACAGAATTAACTCAACTGGTCAACTAATCCATTATAAAAGCTGCTACAATTAGGTGAACTCTACTGGGAATAAGAGATTGCTCTAGTAGTAAAATTAATCACTTGCAGATAATTTTTTCAAGCTGTTATAGCTGTTTAACTATATAATTTCATTCTATCAAGTGCTGAAATTAATACAAAGCAAAAAAAAAAGTCTTTATATGTATTTATTATATGTTCCCATTTAGTGCCAGCATGAAAATGAAAGATACATAAATATCCAGAGCATAATGAAATTATTAATTTCAAGGCACTACTCAAGAACGCTTACAAAGGAAAGCAAATAGTACTATGGGTCCTCATTTTTCTTTTAGATTATTGATACTTTCCTCAGAAAGGCTATTTCTATGAAAAAGATATTTTATTAAAAGACTGTCTGTGAACACAGTACAAAAGCGCCAGATTTTTATTTTTATTATTATTATTATTTTTTTAAGTATCTACAGGTACTATTACTGGACACTCAAGAAGTAGAACCACTTGCACTAGGGTAAGAACACTTACACTAAGGCAAACAAAGCAGCTTCTTGTTTTCTAAATGCTGTGGAGAAAAACAGCAATAAGTTACACTCTCAGCACTGTAGTCTCTGAATCTTCTTTTATATGATGCTGTAAAGAATATACTACGTGCTTGGCTGAGGAGGACATATGTACTTCTGCTGGAAACAATACTTGTTTTCAGGATCATACGCTGCCTCAACTCTCTGCTTACTTTTCACAAGACAAATACCAGCATAACGTTAAAGATAGGAGGACTTACTCTCACGTCTTTTATGGCTAAAAAATACGCTACCATGCAAGAGGAGAGAGAAATAAAATCAAAAGGTTTTTGTCAAAGAAAATTCAAAGAGAAGCTGGCACTATTAAAAAAAATAAAAGAAATATCACTGCTGTCTTAAACATATTGTCAAAGAATATTGTAATAATAATAACAGTCAGACCGAAAAGAACTGCAGCTTGGGAATAGAAATCAGTGAAAGTGGTGTACGAGATAGTTACTAACCATGTCTTGACAAGGACATCCTTTCTGTTCATTCTTTATAACAATATTTAACCCTCACATCCCTGAGAAACCGTAGCTTTTCTGACCTGTACATTTAAAGTATATTTTATGGAGCTTGAATGTTGACTGAAGAAAGTTTATACATAGGTCACCCTGAAAGTAATGCCTCCTATTTTATTATGTTGGCCCACGACGTTACTGCTGTAGTTTCCATGGAAATATATAGGAGGCACTATTTTCAGAGCAGCACACATTTTAGATTATTCATATAGGCTATGCTACTTTTAAGTAAACTTGTTATTATGTTTTAGGTGACAGCTGTTGGCAAAGAACTTATTTAATTAAAATAAAGAGCAAACCTTGAGTGTATGTTTCCATATCTAATTATTGCTGATTAAACTGACATCCTGGTTTTGCAGCTGTTTGGTTGACAAGACAACATGAATTATAAAGTACTGAGCTTGTACATTTCAAATAAGTCTCAAGAGATTTAGTACACACCGGCTAAAGTCAAACAGTTTACTGAAATACAGTGAAATCCACTCTTTGGGTTTTACAAGATCTTTTGTAAATATTTTTCTTGAGCTGGTCAGAAAACTTACTTCTTCCCACAGAGTAATTTAACAGAAATATCTCCCTTTGCAATATTTTAACTGAAATTGAACTCTTGCTAGAAACAAATATATTTTGTTTAAGAAACATTTCAGAGCAATTATTTCATTTGTCTAATGAAATCAGCATATTATTTCATCTAATGTTACACTATGATGCAACACACAACAGGCTTCAATGTTCATTCCTACTTCGGTTCCGTGGGGCTGTGTGCTGTTCTTCACGCTCAAAGGAACAAGCACAGAGCCCTGATGGTGGCCAGCATGCCAGACATCACCAGAAATTCTCCGTCAGCCTGCTGGACTGAGTCACAAGATTTCTTATTCTCTTCTAAAGATGACTAACATCTCTAACCTGTGCTTGCAAGTACACCTGTCACAATCAACTCACAGCTACAGAATCATAGAATCATTAAGGTTGGAAAAGACCTCTAAGATCATCTAGTCCAACCATCTACCTGCCACCAATATTGCCCACTAAACTATGTCATTAAGTACCACGTCTACATGTTTCTTGAACACCTCCAGGGACGGTGACTCCACCACCTCCACGGGCAGCCTGGTTCCAGTGCATGGGACAAAACTGCTCCAGTACAATCAACAGCACACAAAACCTTGCTGTGCTGGAACTCACCTTTTGATCGTGGCAGATCCATGCCTAGCCGTTCAGTGAGCGCGGAGCTTTCAGGGCAACTCCAGCAGCCTGTGCCTAATGGACCTGGCTGATATGTAGGTGAGTCTCAAAACACTAGATTGGGCTGATGGGACTTTCAGTAACACACAGCAATGAACAGCATAGAAAAGTCCTCTAGTATACAATTAAATTTGTTATTTTCTTGTTAATTTTCTCCCAGTTTGTAGTTCATTAGATGTATTATTCATTCAACACAGAACCACCCACTTCTCAAGGGTGCAATAGGTACTTCTTAGTGCATTGCAAGTTGAAGTTGACGGTTTGTTTTGCCTTGTATCTTAATTTCACTGTCATTCAAACCTTTAGAAAGGATTGATGTTTTACTGTAATCTACTCTTACAGTGAAATCTAAATATGCAGTTGCTCCAGAAGTAATGCACCCTATTTATTTCCGTGGAAACTACAACAGCTACAAAGTGCAAAATAACACTATTTGATAGAGCAAATTCTCAGCTACAAAACACTATTTGTCAACCCAGTCACCACCATTAGCTATGCATTTTCACCAGCGATGAACAAGAGTCTGTATGCTGGGCTCATAAAAACCTGCACCAGCAGAAGTCCCCTGCTCTTTCTGTCACCACTGCTGAAATGCACCACCGCCACCTCACTGTGCTCACATCCACAGTTTGGTCTCCATAAACATTCAGCAGGCTTCAATGAACGGCAATGGGTGCCATTTTTTCTGCACGGAAGAATTCAGTGCCACAACTTTTCTTCATCCGCACTTCCATGTCAGACACCATTGTGTCAGGCTGCCCCTCTGTTGCCATCTGTCACACAGCAACAACATGTAAGGGACTATGGGTGGGAGAGTTCAACCTCTACTCCCATGCCACCAACATCCACTCTGATGTTGTGGGCCAACATAATAAAACAGGAGGTATTACTTTCGGATCAGCCCTCTACTATATACTTCCTAGAAATCACTCCACTAGTTCCTCTGAAACACCTTGTCAATGTGGATTATTGGTCATATTTTGTTCCCTATTAGCTCATATTTCTCAATATCATTCTCTAACTTAACTGATTGTCAGTCCTGCCTCATTGTAACAAAACATAATTTAAAAATTTATCTCTAAAATTAAAATCTGTCCTAATTCCTCACTTTTTGCTTTTATTACAGTGGAGATGATCTTGCAGTGGCTATTTGATTTATTTACACACAACTGTTTCAACCACACTTTCTTGTTTGTTGGTTAATGAGGTCAAATAAAGGTTTTGCTGAAGATGTTCTATGTCAACACAAACATTCAAACAAATTAATAGAACCATAGTGGATAACATGAGAAGTGAGGAAAAACAATAAATTAGCTTCAAGTTACAAATCAGGTTTCTCTATGCAGTTCGCTTGAAAACTGTAGACACACCAATTACTAAGGGTAACAAAAAATTTTCCATAGTCATAGCTCATAATGTCTTAACATTGCTCATTAACTATGTTTTCGTTTTGCTTTAACCATTATAATGCACCTATATATACTTTAAGGGAAAAAGCCTGTAAATTGCTAATAAGTGAGAAACATGAAGTCGTTGCTATCATCAGTGGCAGCTCTAAGTCTTTTAAGCTGGTGGGTATCTCATCAGTACAGCTTGCCCATTACCAATAGTAACACAGCAATAATATTTACTGCAGGAAAACAAAAAAGGCCATTTGCTTGCAACTCATCTTCTAACTCCCTCCTGCAGGCCTCATGTTGTGCTCCGCCTGAACTGCCAAATGCTCATCTTTGAAACGTCGACTTTAAGAAATATATCCCAAGAACAACCCAAGAACACTGCAATAAGTTTTATATCGTTTAAAAAGAAAAAAAAAAGGGGGGGAGGGGGGCAGGGAGGAATGAAAGAGAGTAAAGCACACACTTATACAATCAGTCCTTACAGCTTATCTCAAAATCACGAGATGGCTGTGAGGTCAACATGAAATATTTCTGATGTTGCTTTATGCACCTGAGCCACTGTAAGGTCATATCTCTGCAAGCTCAGACACAGCCAGGAAAACCAGAGTGGAGACCTACAGTGCAGATGCAGAATGCTTCTTGTTCCAGTACATTTCTGTGCTGGACTTTATGCTAGCACAGGCACCATTTGTGCTTAGCCCGAGATGAAATCTACACTTGGGAGATTTTACAAAGGGTTATAAAGCACCTGAAGGGATCCCATTATTCCCAACTTGAGCAACTCCTGGAGGACATTAGAAGGAAATAATATATATATATATACACCCACACATATATGTATGTATCAGAAAAATTCATAAGCATGGACTATCAAATTACTTATTGATAGATAACAGTGTGCAACAGTAATATATTGGTTATTAGTATTACCGTTATTTACTGTTCTTAGCAACTTTCTTCATAAAAAAAAAATCAAGCTTGAAGGAAAGAACAAAAGAAAAACAAAACAATGGAGTATGTTTGCCTGTTGAACTTTGTTTAGAACTTCTATCAATTTTCATAGTGAAGATAACACAATACAAAATCACCTTTCCTAGTACTTATCATCTGTGTAAGAAAAATCAGAACAACAATATCTACAGATCATACTCAGCCCAACCCTTAAACATTCCCATACTACGCTCACTCCCACATTTCCTCCCAAGACATAACTGAGCAAGAAAAAAGATTAAACAAATTTTTTTGCAAATGTTTTAGTGCGTTTTGTGGCTGCACAGTAACAAGATTATGTCATCTCTTTAATTCCATTTAAAAGACAGCGTATTATGTTCAGAAAGAGTGCTACTTCATTAGTACAGTGAGACATTGCAGAGTAATTGGAAAAATCTCTATGCCAAACACAAGAGGTGGTTTGGTCACCTTTTTCTAGAAAGAAATGACCATAGCACAGACTTCTGGGCAGCTTTAAATATTTGTCAGAAAAATCAGAGAACTTTCCTCTTAAGAAGAAGTTGAATACTTGAGTTAATTTGCTAATGCAATGTATATTATGCAAAATAATGAAACTTGTGACCTCCAAATCTAACTAATTAATTCCCCTAACTTATACTCAGTTTTAAAATCAAAATAGAAACTCTTAAAATCATAAAATGGAACCTAAAAGAGCACACAGATTGGAAGGGTGAAGAAAAAAATTGTTGTGCCTGTCATATACTGATCAGATTGAAGAGAGCAAAATAGTTTCCTTAGGATTCAAATTCTCGTGGCAAATAACCATACTGTCATTTCTAATGTCAGAGTACGTAAAACTGAATGCATTGCAAAGCAGACAGTAGTTGATCATATACTCAGCAAAAACATCTGACATGAAAACACAAGCTACTGATTCCTCAAGTCATCGTCATTTTTCAGTAGAGCTTCTACTACCTTTTCAGAAACACATTACAGATTTTTTTTCTCACATTTTTCCTGTATTCTGGCATCCCAAATCTGAAGGAATCTTAAACATGCTATTGAAAGCTTTTCATCAGAAGAATGCACATCTGGATAAGATACCTGGCAGTACTTTTTGTAGTCAAGGTGAATATGGAATACTAAAGAAAACACAGTTCCAAAAGCAGCACGTTTTAAGGGATATACAGTCCTTCTCCTGATACATTAGATATTTTGATCCATGTAACTGTGCTTTCAAATGTCATCCCTTAGTGTTTATAGACCAGGTTAAGAGATGCAGATGGATATGAACAACCGAGTTCAGCCATGTGTCTCTCATCGTTTTGGAGCAGATAACGATAATATATGTAAGGTTCAGCCAATCTCACCTGGATCAGGAACAAGTAGACAGACAGACTGCCAACAGGCGTGTCTCAAGCTGGTAAAAGGTGTAAGAGCATTGCAGAGAGGTGGAAGGACATCAAGATTTTAGCATTTTATCCAACAAAGTCTTTTAGTAAATGGACCAATTTTAGAGTCCCTTGATTGCAGCTATGTAAGACAGATCTTTTCTCTTACCCAAGTACAGAATGTTTTATCTCTGTGTAGACATAAGTTACAAATAAAAATTGTAGCTAAGCATTCAGTTTTGTCTTTTCAACCTTTTTCCAATATCAGACAATGCTGAAAATACATTAGTACTTCCTAAATGAGCTCGTGAAATCCAAATACACATCATCAGGTTTAAAAAAAAAAAAAAAAAAGAATCCTAACAAAATATTTAGAGCCAGATTGTTAATAACCTCATCCAGACTGAGTGATATCTTAATTCACAGATACTCCCTTTATCTGTACTGTATGACACAATTTAATCAGTCTACAGAAATTCCGCTCTAATATTATGCTAAAGCTTGCCAACTACTAAGTGGCTACTAATGTCAGCCCACTTCAGAGCATTGACTGAAAACTTAAAAACATTGACAAAGTAACAGTTATGAAGACTACTGATTCACAGAGCAAGGCAGAACAATCTGCACTGCTGGCCCAAAGCAGCTGCTTTTTAGATTGAGATAAACATGCCTGTTCTACATTGGATGAATTCTTGGCTCATACAAAATGAAACCTACCACGTGATCTAACTGTTGCTGAAATAATGCCAAAATGCATTTATTACAACGGACAACCCTAGTACATCCAGTCTGAACAGCTCCAAATTTAACTCAGAGAGGCCAGGAAGTATATTTAGGACGTTTGCAATGTACAAGGCATGTTAAGAGTTTTGTTGCCATCTTCCTTGATTTTAACACAAAAATTCTGTTGTACTCAGTATTCACTTCAGATTCATGGTCTCCAGAGTCTCCAGAGGCATGTGACTGCATAAAGTATATTCTCTTAGAAGAGATAAGCTACAAAATACGACCCAGTTTTCCTATAGACTTTGAAACCAAAAGATGAAGGAAAAGTAAAACAAACTAGAAACCTACATCCCTCTTAATACTCCTCAAATAGAGTGTTAGAAGCATTCATGCGTGCCAGTATGTATGGGTAGTATCAGGCTCTGTGTGAACACGACTTCAGGTTTGGTTAGCGCCTGTCTTAATAACTGTTCATTTGTGAAACTGTAATTTTAATTATTCCAGAGAACAAGCTGTCATAAATTCTGTTGATCCTTAGGATATTTCATTAACTACTAATAAGCAATGTTACAAGCAAATCAGACAAATAAATTTCTTCAATAATTCATCACTTGAATTAAAGCTCAGCTCCTTTCCCATATTTGCATGATTCTCCAGGCTTCATCTTTTACACAAACTCTTCACCAAGCTTTGCCTTTTCTGAAGTCTGATATTTCAGCTTCAAATTTTCCATTTTTCCTAGAATAATCTCATAATGAGTAAATAAGTGAAGAGAACAGCAATGAAAATGCTAGGAACTTGACAACTGAAAGATTCCAATTCCCAAATTGATTCGTAAACCATAATGCAAAGCAGACATTAACTTACTGGTGCACTGTAAAACTTCCAGCTGCTCCAAAAACTCTTGAAAGAAAAGAGTCAGTGAGATGTCACTATCCAAACTGCAGCTCATTTCAACTGCAGAGAGCTCTGCACAAACGCTCACTCCAATCAACACGTTAGATGCCCTTAAAAGCATCCCCACTATCCATCTTTCCCAGCCAAAGACAGCAAACCTCAGCTATTAATACTAACTTGAAAAGCCTTATAACCAATCTGTTACTTCAACTAATTTCTATGTTTGATTAGATTGTAAAGTGTTTTCTGCTGTTTCTGTGGACCTGAAACATCATTCAGGAGAAAATCCATTCATTCAGATCAGTGGTGGAAGCATTTTATGGGCACCTTCATGTTTTTCATCAGTTTTGCAGACACAATGCTTCTTTAGTTCCTTCAGTTTCTGACAACTGTGATCAAAATACGCTCCTTGAGGACAAGAGATATCTTTGCCATTTTGAACCAGACATTCAGGGGGTGAGGCACAATGATAGAATGCAGTGGAGATCAATAGTTCAGACACCACGTTCTACCCGGTGCTCGCAGCCCTTGCCTTCCAGCTCCACCACTCATGAGCAGCAGAGGGACCGCAAGTCTTCAATATAGTTTGTTCAATCTTTCAAATAGCAAAATTTGCTTAAACTTCCCGACATGGTTGCTGTGATTAGAGAGGAACCCAATCCCTCTGCTCCTTTGGTTCCCATGCATTCTGTGGTAAGCAATGAGAGCCTCGTCTCCTCACTCCCAGAGTGGCAAAGCAATCTAGGAGGAGCTCTCATGATTAACTTAGCAGCAAAATTCTTAATATGATAGCAATAATATAGCCTAACAACAACACATGACACAGTAAGTTGTCACAAAAAATGCAAAAAGATGTATAGAGGCATGAGAAAAAAAGAGAGAAACCAGACAGACTGCTAAAAGAGCCTTCCTGACCTGAAGCTGTCCAGATCACTTGGTTCACTTTCACTTCTGCACTCCTTGTCTACTTGCCACACTGCTGCAATCAAATCACTTGCTAGGTTCTCTCTTCTACAACACTTATTGTAAAAGAATGGCTCTGATAAATGAGAAAACCCTCAACAAGTGTACTGACATCACTGAACTGAGCAGTGTAGTTTATCCAACAGAAGGAAGGGACGACATTCAGAGGGACCTGGACAAGCTTGAAAAGTGGGCTCATGTGAACCTAACGATATTCAACAAGGCAAGGTGCTGTATTTGCACCATGGTGATCCCAGATATGAGTACAGACTGAAAGAACTCCTTGAGAGCAGCCCTGCAGAGAAGGACTTGGGGATCCTGGTGGACACAAGGCTTGGCATGAGACAGCAGTGTTTGCTTGCAGCCTGGAAGGCCAGCCATATCCTGGGCTGCATCAAAAGAGGAGCAACCAGCAGGGTGAGGGAGGTGATTGCACCTCTCCACCCTTGTGAGGCCCCATCTAGAGTACTGCATCCAGGTCTGAGGCTCCCAGTGCAAGAAAGACGTACAGTTGTTGAAGTGGGTCCAGAGGAGGGCCACGAAAATGCTCAGGGGACTGGAACACCTCTCCAATGAAGAAAGGGCTGAGACAGCTGGGCTTGGTTTGGCCTGGAGAAGACTCTAGGGAGAAATCAGTGTGGGGTTTCAGTTCTTAAAAGGAGCTTATAAACAGGAGGGAGACTGCCTTTTTATGTAGTCTGATAGTGACAGGATAATGGATAACAGTTTAAAACTAGAAGATGGGAGATTTAGATTAGATATTAGCTAGACATTTTTTCACTCAGAGGGCAGGGTGAGGCACTGGAACAGGCTGCCCAGAGAAACTATCGATGCCCCATTCCTGAAGGTGTTCAAGCCCAGGTTGGATGGGGCCCAGGACAACCTGATCTAGTGATTGGCAACCCTGCCAATGGCTGAGGACTCAGAGTTAGATAATCTTTAATGTCCCTTCAAACCTAAGCCATTCTATGATTTTTATGATTAGAAAAGCTGTAAACCTAGTATCCTCTTAACCCTGCAAGTCTGTTTCTTGGGACATGGACAAGTGCCCATTTCCCACCTTGTACCAGGGTGCATGCAGAGCATCCTTCTACAATCCCAGCACAAAGGTACCAGCTAGCACTGAACAAAGGTTTAAGAACTGAAAAGTAAAATGATTAATACAATTTTAAATTGTGAGTGGTGAGCAAGATCATGACTTCTCAACAGAAAGTTCAGATCCCTGACTTTTGTAGTACAGAATACACTCTTTCTAGTCTACAGTGTTACTTTAGATTCACCACAAACACCACATTACTGCTTAGAAAGTCAGACAAAATAGTTTTGATATTCCCAAGTCTGTTTCTACAACAGTCACAGGTAACAAATGAAAAGAAGTTGTTCATATTTATATTTAATTGATGAACTTCATTTTCTTTTCAGAATAGGACAAAAAAGAAATGCACAAATTTTTGACCTGGGGTTTATTTTTTATAAACGTAAGCAGAATTTGCTGGCTTACAACACTACTTGGGCTAGAGCAAATACTGTACAAATACTGTATTTTATCTAATGCTGGAAATAATTTACAGTGTAGTGCAGGCACAGTCTTGATCTCCTGGCAGCAAAATTTTATGTTTCCATTTCAGCAATACCGCCTAACACAATAATATCAGGCCAGCAAATCTTAAATATAAGTTAAGCTAACATGATCCATTACATTATAAAGCAAGAGTACCCTGTGGATTCATGCTGAATATGCCAAGTGATTTTTCAAAATTTAATCATCCTAAATGTCAGATAAAGGTGCTTTTGCTGTCATTCTTTAAAATCAGAAAAAAAAATCAGAGTGCTTTCAAGTTATACAGAAAAAGTTCAAAAATAGCTATGTTAAAATATCAATCTGCTGTTTGCTAAACGTAAAGAAGGAAATACTGAAGTGCTTTATTGCAAAATAAAGAATTGCATTTTTTTTCCATTAAAGATCACCAGTTTTCATATCAATATAGATAATACCATTTCCCTCAATGATCAATTTGTCTTTTGTTGTTGCCTCTACAATAGCTGTTGTACAATGACAGCAATGACATTCTGATAAAAATAAAAATATCAGGATGCTTCAAATCAAGATTTGGTTGACTTTAACTGCTGAGTTGTTCAAATAATCAAGTTGGGAACTTTAATAAGCATGCTTTTTACTAACCTCACGCATGAAATGGGATTGATGCAAAGACTGCTCACTAGAAGGATGCAAAAGGATTGATGATATCTCAGGATCAAGCTCCATGTGGCTGAGTAGTAAGTATAAATTGAATTACACAAGTGAAATTGAATATTTATAAAATAAATTATAGCATATTTAAAATATACCCTATAGAGGTTGAATTTATTCAAACTACTTCAGTATTGCGGTCTGTATACAAGCATCACCCTCCAAAAACAACTCCGCTCTTTCTTAACTGTTATACTGTATGTATGTTTTAACATGTTAATTCAAACCCGTTTGACTGGGATATTACAGGAACTAGTTTGTAGGGGTGACACACTGCTGACCAGCCCCTCAAAGGCACTGCAGTGACTGGGGCACCTCAGACCTGCTGGGTAGGAGAGCTGCAGGCTGGGCAGGCTCAGTTACAGAGCTCAGTCAGCAAGCACTGACCCAAGGCCCAAAAGCAACATTCTACTGTTTCACTGCTGCAGGATCAGCAAAAGTGAGGCATGCATCTGCTGAGACTCTCCAAGTCCTGCAGAGAAGCCCACCTCTCTCACATAAGAAGGGCTTGTGGAGATCACATTGCTAACTGAAGAAATGAACTTTGCTTCCCAAAGTGGTTGGTATGAATATCATTCCCTCTTCACAAAATGACTGGCAGCATGGCCCGTGACAGGGCCTGACATACAAGTAAGAGAACAGGAAAAGCACCTCAACCTTCTGTAGGACTAGTGATCCATGAAAAATACTACACCAGCCTTAAGATACTTTATCTTATCTACTTTTCTTATTCTTTTCTGAAGATCACTAGAATATTTCCCAACAGACCTAGAGCCATTCCCTTTGGACAACATCCTTTCTTATATGCACTCTACATTGAAAACACAGTATTAACATTACGAAAACAATTTCCACAACTTAATGAAATGTGGGATTGTTATTTCTATCTTTAGCTGAAGGATTTAAAAGTATAGTTGTCATGTTGTAAAAGTCACTGCCTTTTTGATAATTCACAATGGAAATATTAAAGTCCAGACAGTGAAAAAAGATTTTAAATATATCAAGCAATAGACATTAAGAGTCTGTCAGTTGTCAGCACAAGCATTTTATTCTCTATGGGAAATAAAAGATTTCAAGCTTGATTTCATTTTTTTCTAAACCTACAAATTACTTGTCAGTTTACCTTCTTTAAAACTACATTATTAATTTTCTTTATTCTAGTTAAACACTTGTAATTTGGATTTACTTGTCCTAACCACCTATGTCCATATAGTTTGACTCCTTCAATAATACTTTTTTTCTATTGAAGTGCCTCTCATTTTTTATTAAGACCGGAGAAATCAGAAACATAAACTAGATGAAATGTGTGTAATATGTCACCTGATCTCAAACACAATTATTTCCACTTTCTAATGTCACGATTCTATTTAGCGTCTTGATTCTGTTTAGCGTCTTCACATTTGGCCAGCGAGTAACATGCTTATCCATGAGTTTCAAATTCTGGTTTAATTATTTGATAATAATGTATTGTGAGACAAAAGTTGCAGATGAATTCCACATATTTAATAGGTAGCTAGACTGTGCAATTACTGTTTGTAAGGAAAATACTTCCACCAGTGAGAAATTTTTTCCCAACTCACAAGCAACACGTTTAAAAACATTAAAAATATATGGACAGTCAATTTCGATAAAAATGATGGAACGATTGAGCAAGATCAGTTAGTTTAATTAATTATACATACTGGAGACAGAAAGAAAAGGAAATATTTCTGAAAAAAAATTCTAATTATTAACCCCTCCTGCCAGACACTACCTGAATTTTAGCTGCTTTTGTCTTATGTTTTGGCATTACAGGTCAATGAGCTAAGCAACAGGAAAATAAAGAGACTATACTGAACAGGACTAGAAATGTGAATTACTAGCAAAAATATTTTCCTGAGAAAAAGAGGTGTGGGCAAAGAGAAAGTAGTTAGCACTTTTAAGTACTGGCAACCTGAAGGGTTGAGAAGGCAGAAGAGTGGCAATACCCACCACAAAGATCTACATAGCTCACATGAGCAACATAAAGGAAGGTGAGAAGTAATTCTTGTGAATTGCTTATCACAATAATTGATTCACAATTCTTGTGAATTGGATATCACAAGTTTTTGGTCAAAGATGCCATGCACTGAAAGTCACTTGAAATTTATGTGCAACAGATTTTCCGGGTCAGCTGTGGCTGGCTCTGACTCAAGAACATTTGAGGCCCATTTGGATTCTACAGCATGGATCTGTCAGTCATTTGTTTATATTCAAACAAGCAAAAGGAAAGAGCAGTCTCTAAAGGATGACCAGAAAAAAACTGCAGGAGAAAAACAAGGGATGAACATAATAGAAAAGTAATTAAAAATATGGAAACAACACCACAGATTTATTCTTTTTTTTTTTTTTTTTTGAGGGAAGAAATAAAGCATAATCACATGGCAGGTTCATTTAAAAACACAGCAGAAATTAACACAAAAAAATCACCCATACAATGCAAATGAAGTATTTCCTTCATCTTAAAACATAAAACAAACTAGCCTTTCGAAAATGTTACTATGAGGGTCTTAAATTATAAAAAACAAAAATTGGAGCAACATAGAATACGTCATTCCTCATTTTGATCATTTCTAACGTAAAGAATATCTACAAGTAGAAAAAAGAGATAAATAGTTTGAAAGCTTCTAGAGGTTCACAAAAGCAACTTAACTTGGAGATTTTGCTTATATTAAGAACACAAAGATTTCTTTAAACCATGTCATGAAACCTAATTGCCAGAACTTTCATTTCTCTTAGCTCATCAAAGGATCTATTCATATGACAAGTCAATCAGGTTCCTTGATTGATGCAATCTGCAGCTCAAAGCTGAGGAGAATTGGAGCAAGGGAATCATTCCCTATGGGCTAGGTGATCACATTCTCAACTACTTCATCAAGAAGCTTCAGATACCCCAGGGCTTTCCAGCTTATAAACCAGTCAGCACTCTGAGACAGGTAGCCATTTTTCACTTACAGCTTCCATCAGTGGAGTGAAGGCTGTGATGCCAGGATGTAGTTTTGATTGGGACAATATTGCAACAAATGCTATATACAATCAACAAAATGGAAATGAAAGCTTTATTTATTTAATTATTCCTTAAAGTCAGATAATAAGTCATGTCCAATAAACTACTAAACTACTTCAGGTAATAGAAAACTTTCTACCAAATATTTATAGAAAAAGAAGTATTGGGCATGTTTTGGAGAAACTTGGAACATATTTACTTGAGAATTTAGTGTCTGTGGTTTCTTACTGCTTAAGTTTTCTCAGACTCCACCGTAATAACTACGTATAACATGAGTAAAACATTTTTATTTGTGCTTTTGTCAAAAGAAAATATCTAGAATATTTTGAAGAACAACCCAGGAGTCAGTGGTCACAGACACACCAGCCACAGAAATTAAAGCCCTTCTAGAAAAATATCTTAAGTAACCTGTGCTGTTGAATCTCAGCCATCCTTTCTGAAGGTCTAAAGCAAGCACATCAGCCTCTTGTTCTTAAATCTATTTTTCTAAATGGATTTCACTTGATTTTCAACCCCTGCTTCCCCCTAAAAGTGCTTTTGAAAGCTTTCAGGAGCAGGAAGTAAAGTAATGACCTAAAACTCTACAAAAAGAATTTCAGAGTGTTAACGGCAACTCAAGACCCAAATAAGAAATTTGGATTCAACATAGCACGACAGGACACAAACATAAGTTTCTCCGACAATAAGGCTTCCTAACTATTTCAGTGGAAACTACAACAGATACAAAGACAACATAATTTGATAGAGAGGATTCTCAGCTACAAAACACTATTTTTCAATGTAGTCACAACCATTAGCCAATTCACATAGGTTAACTGATTGAGACGCTCTTCATTTTGTGGTGTGACAGTCATGCATGGCTATGCAGAACATAGAATCATAGAAACACTATGGACCTTGGAAAGGACCTACAAGATCATCTAGTCCAACCATCCTCCTACCACCATCCCTACCCGTTAAGCTACTAAATCATATCCCTTAGCACTTCGTCTAGATGCTTCTTCAACAGCGCCAGGGATGGTGACTCCACCACCTCCCTAGGCAGGCCATTCCAGTGCCTGACCACTCTTTCAGAGAAAAAGTTTTTCCTCATATCCAGTCTAAATTTACCCTGGCACAACCTGTGGCCATTCCCTCTCGTCCTGTCAGTAGTTATCTGGGAGAAAAGGCCGACCCCCTCCTCACCACAACCTCCCTTCAGGAAGTTGTAGAGTGCGATGAGATCTCCCTCNTTGACAAGCAACATGGCTCGTCTTTCACGTCACTGTTGTCACTGCAAAACGCACCACCCACAGCCTCCACTGTTCGGTCTCCATAAACATTCAGCAGGCTTCAGTGAATGGCTATGGGTACAATTCCTTCCTCATGGAGGAATTCAATGACACACCTTTACTTCATGCACAATTCCATGTCAGATGCCATTTGGTCAGACTGCCCCTCTGTTGCCATCTGTCACATAGCAACAAAATATGAGAGAATATGGGCGAGAAGGTTCAACCTCTACTCCCACACCAGCAACATCTGCCTCTGATGTCATGGGCCAACACAATAAAAGAGTAGGCATTATGTTTGGATCTGCTGTCGGTGACAGTGTTCATAATGGTCAAGACAGGACGCATAAAGAAGGGTTTGGATAGGGTTCACATGCTCTCCCTTAGGCATTTTGTATTGATGGTGGGGGACACATCAGAAAGATGGGTTCTCCAAACTTAATGTGATATTAGGGAATGGAGTGAAGTTTTACTTTCAGTCCTGCTCTACTAGAGATGTTTCACTCATAGAACTGCTGAGAAGTATTACTTTTGTTTTCATTACCTCAGAAAGATAGGTACTTTGGAAAACTTGTGAAATCCTGTGCACACCGGATGCTAGACTGTGCTAGACTAAAACTTATCTTCTACAGAAGATAAAACTAAATAATTCTATATTATGAAGAAAACATAAGCATGAGGCATTCTGTACGTACTATGTTTTTGGTAAACTGGAAGATGTGGGATTTTACATCCTATGGAAGGTACTGTAACACTTCTTTTTGGTAGTATATTTTCACACTCACTTGCTCCATTGTTCAGCAAATAATCTGGATAGAGTTTGTGGTACTATCATCTGGCCTGTTAAGCAGATGTAATATTAAGCACTGCAGGAGGCTGCCAAATTGGTAATCATGAAGAGTAAATGGAAATTAATTCTCTGCAAGTCTATTAATTTGTATTAAATGCTTGTGTGCATATATTGTATGCACAAAGATGTATGTAACACACAGGACAGACACACACAAAACTTTCTTCCCTCTCAGATCTTCCCTGGGTGGGGAATAAAAACAGAGGAGAATGCTGGAGCAGACACTGAAGGTGACACTACTTTGTATCAGCTTTGTGTCCTTTTCTGCAGTTTTGCCATAGCAACTAAGCTAAATCTTCCTCAGTCGGCATCGTTAGCTTGATGATTTGGCTGAGGAAAAAGGTATCTGATTCAAACTGAAGTCTGCAGAGCAATTCCTGGTTTGCGGGCAGTGTAACCATCTCTGGCATCCAGTGGGCATACTCCTTTTAGGTGTGAAATACAGGCTGGCCTACCTCCAAATTCCTCTACATTTCAGTTCTAGAGTGAGCTCTCTAGGTGTTTATAATTAACACCTGTGTAGACAACAATAAAGGACTGCTCGTGTCCTCCTGCCCAGGCTAGCCCAGGGCAGAGATCAGGCCAGATCTAGAAAGAAGTACAGTGTAGGCTGTCACAAGACCAGGTTATTCTCCTAGAACCCTTTCTCCCTTGACGTATGTACCCCACATTCTGTCACAGCAGCAATACTGACAGGACAAGGGATTCCTTCAGGGAAGAGCAGTACAGAGCCCAATGCTTGGACCACTCAATAGTACTACACTGAAATTCATCCTCCATGACTAAACTAGATAATAACTGTGATCCAATTTTTTTCATTTTCTGCCTCAGATTGGAATTGAAAGCCAGGGCAGATTTGTCTTAACTTCTAGCTAAATTCCAATACTTTCAGTAAACTCTACAGACAAGTATTTTAAGTGTACTATGCCAAACATCTTATACAGATCAAAATAATTCCCCTGAGAATAGCTGTTCTTCACTCACCCAGAAAAAAGAGGAGCAAGATTATTTGTTAAAAGATGATTAAAAAAGAACATCACATTAACTGAAATAAACAGAAACATCATATTTAACTTGAAATAGTTATGATTTCTGACAACATCAATAACACTGAGTTCAGCTTTAAGCCATTCAATAATAATTATGGTCATTATAGAGAGCAGTATTTGAGACAAAGAAGCTACATACTGAACAATAAGATGACACCATTTACACAAATAACTTCTGCATTTCTGTCATCATAGAAATAATATCATGCACCAACGTGTATAAGCCATAAAAGCAGGATGATTAAGTAGGCCTAATAACACCAGATAAAACAAACTTGTTAGCCATCTATCAGCAATTTTATCTTCAACTACCCATTTCACTTTCCGGCTTCTCTCTATTTCCATTACTGGCTGTCATATTCACTAAAAGACTGAGCTGCAACTTCCTGCAAGGGCAAGGATTATCTAAAAACGTTGCTTGTTTATATGAAGCATGTCACCCTTCTCAGACAAAAAATGTAGAAAAGCTTGCAATTTTGAACACTTTAGACACTTCTGAGATAAAACTTCACAACTTTTCTCTTTCAAATTGCATTTTAATGTCAAATTTAACTCTATAAAGGGTTAAAATTGTTCTTTTCAGTCAAGTATGTCTAAATTTTTTTCTCCAAGCGGTATAACTCTAAGTGCCTCTAGAAAATGTTTGATCCATTTTTCTTAATTTCCTCTTACTTTCCTTTTGTTTCAGCAGTCAAGCAAAAAATCCATTTTTTGCCCAGTTCCACTCTGCTATACTTAATGTTTATATGGTGCTTTCAGGAATGAAATACAGGACAGAATACTGATTACTATTTGAAACACACTGAAGAGTTAGCATGTTTAACTTAGTGGGACTTCAGATTGCTGCCTGATTGATAGAAGTTGCTGATCCAACAGCGAGACTGCGCTGTTTGCTGGGCATTTGTAGTAGCAATAGTTCTCAAAGGCACAAACTGTCTAAGAGTGACTGCATCTATAATCAGAATGCAGTGATGCACATATAAAATCATCAAGAATTTTCTCTGAAAGTTGTTTGCGTTATTCCTGGTGTTTAAACTACTTGGCCAGTTCTGCCTCATTTTTCCATGAATATTGAGACTGCAGATAGTGATGAGTGCTCCACATCTGAAATATTTTGACTTCTGATTTGATCCATCTGTCATAGTCAGATGATAATACTGATGGGCTCACATTAAGTGATTCCAATAACACTACTAAGCATTTCTTCTCTATTCTCACACTTGTTTGACTTTTTAGCTTTCGCTAGATTACTTTGTTTTTTAAAGATTTGACTTAAGCTATAGACCTCTCTTTTAATCTTGCCTGTTTTCAACAGGAGACATTAACCTTCCTCCCTGACACTTTAGGGCAATAGCTGATTAGTTGTAATTCACCCTAGAGAAGGACAGGAAGGAATTTGGAACATGGCTTCTATGCTTAGCATATACTGACACTACTTCATCACTGAATAGTCAATCTTCATGTTGTAATCTACTACCACCAGCTTGTAAACTGGCTTCCCATTGTCCTGAATTTCAGGGCTGTATGTGCAAGTTCTTAGTTAATTGTCTAAAAAACCAACATCCTTTAATTTTGAATATTAATATTTAGAAAACAACAACACAGTAAGATGTGATTTAATTCAACAGTATTCTAGAGCAAAATATTTCATTTTCAGAAAGCCAACCTTCATCATGATAATAGCATGTACAACATCAAACATTCCCATGAAAATTCTGGAAATGGATTTTCTCACAGCAGGTGTGATTTCACCTCTTGCTGCCTTTTCTTTGCTGTCGTTATTTTCTGCCTAGCTTTAACCAATTCCTTCAACTCAGCTTAAAAAAATGTATATTATTTGAATCTTATATATGTAATACAATGACACTCAATTAGCTCTTCTTATTGCATCTCTTTCTCACGTAAAATGATTTATTAGGTAGAATTCACAGATGCATTAAAAAATTTTTAAAGGATGAAGTCTAAAACTTTCTCAGACCTGAATTCTAGCATCTAATGCAACTTGTTCCCTTGCAAACGTAGGAGCCATTAATCATCACATAAAGCAAGCTTTTGCTTTCTGTAGCCAAACTGATTCTGTAGCACCATCTAGTGAGATGACATCACTATCTGTGATTGAGTTTTCAACTCCCCATCAGTACAGACTGCCACTTCCAGTTTTGCAAAATGGTATCAGATTTTGAGATTCTCATCTAAATTTAAGCAACTAGGTTCATGATGTAGGGATGTAAACTCTCATGGGAACCTTCTTTGCTCAGAATGGAACAGGATCAGTGTCCAGAGCAGGAGAAGAAAAGAGGAAAATCATCTTGACTATCCCCTTCTCCCCTCTCTGAGATGTGCAAGCGGAAGATGTAGTAGTACCCTCTAATTCTTCAGTAGCTGACTAAAGAAGCTGTGACCTCATCTCATTGGATGAAGAAAGGACTGATGTCATGGCAACTCTTGAACCTCTGCACAAGAAGAACTCACAATCTTGCCTGGTTTGGCCAGTCCAGAAACCTGTGCTTACAAAAGAATTTGCAAGGCTGGTATTGCTTCCTGTGTCGAGACACAATCAGAGTGCTGAGAATAAGTGAACTCAATAAAAATTCAATTCAACTCATGCAACTTCATACAGCTTTACAATTAAATTGAAAAAAGAGCAACCTATGGAAATCTTAAATTTACATAAAGAATGGATACATACACTATTCAGTTTCTACCTCATTCTTGCTGCAAGTTCTTGGCGTTACTCATGAAAAGCCATAGAGAAATTCTGTATTTCCTTCACTGCTGAAAAACATAAAAGTAAATTGAACTAAGGCCTGAAAATTCCATCCTATCACTCTTCAAAAGCCAAGAATATAAAGAAAAGGCATACGGTTTGAATCACCGTAAGTACGGCCAGCCACTGGAGGAAGTATCCTAAAGATGTGGCTGATGCCCCAAGCCTGTTGGTGTTCAAGAGACATTTAGTCAATGACCTCAATAACATCATTTAACTTCGGGTTAGCCCTGAAGTGGTCAAGCCGTTGGACTTGGGGATCTTTGAAGTTCCCTTCAGGCCTGCAAAGAAACTGCAGAATAGTAAGGTCTTTAAGTGTTTAAATCTGATGAAAAACATTCCCCCGAACTCCTGTGGTGATCAGCTTAATGCATGAAGTATGCAGGTTAATAGAAGAATAATCAAATTTTGTAACTAAAAGTTTTATCAATAGTCAGGAAACCCTGTTTTAATGGAGATTTGTTTGTTCCAACCATTGTCCAAATAAGCCAGTGAAAAAAGACTTAGGTATGAACTGATTTTTAATTGCTTAGTATATGCACAATATGGATGTACATATTTAGTAAAAAGGGTAAACAACACTAAAAAGTCTGAAGATTTAAACAATTCTGATTATCGAGGCGTGATGATAATCAGTTCCTTGGGAAATCCATGAAATGAAAACTACTGAAACACTCCAGGAGAAATGAGTAGTCATCTGTATTTTTTAGACTGCTTACCAACTAAGAGACCCATCTAGATTTCCCTCCTCTCCCTCTAAACTGTTTTTATCGTTTGGCTTCACCTGCTATAAATAAAATATCATCATAATTATGAACTTCCATTCGTACATCTCATTATTTATCATATTCATGATGAACAGTGAAACAAATGACAAGAGAGAGTGTGTAATGTCCATCCTTAGGCATGCTTATAACTCAGTTGTCCCAGAGCAGCCTGACCTAACCTCATGTTTGGCCACACTTCAAAGCAAGGGGCTTGGACCTTATGACATCCAGCCTAACAAAACTGGGTACACACAGTTTCCTCCTTCCTTTTTCCAATCCAAAAACATCAAAGTAGCGGTTCCCGTGAGAGGAACAGGAAGAAATTAAGAATGTAGAAATCAAAATAGTATCAGAATTTATATCCATCTTTTAACATTTGAAAGCCAGACATGAATTCAGGCCAAAGCAGCATCAGGCTTAATCTGTTGGGAGAAAGTAGGTTGAAATGCTTTCTACAAGTGACTCAGTAGCTTGCCATGGGAATGAACTATCCCTTATATAAGGAAGCCAGGCCACACCTTACCTTTATACATCTGTAGTCAGTTTTTAAAACAAAGATTTCTCCAGTTACCATATTTTCTAAAACTTATGAGATATGCACCTTTCAGTTAGTCAACTTTGCTTAGAAGGCAAGTATACACAGGCACATCAATCATTAAAAGCACAATGTGAACAATTCATGCTAATAATCATGCTGTGTTCAGATATTTTCTGCTCTGTTTCTCATTCAAGATCACACACCTATTGACAACTTTTGCTTTCTTTTTGATGGATTTCCAACATTCTGCTCATTAGTATATTACCCTATTATCCAGCTACTTATCAGCCACATTCTTGAGTTCTATACATTCACACTGCACAGCTTAAAAAAACAAAAGACTAATTTCAGGCCTTCAGCTACACAAATAGCCTACACAGCCACCCCACCCTATTGGCACTGTATTGATTCATTACCATTAAGAAGATCCAGTCAAAAAAAGGCTCAACATAGCATGGTGGTTCCTAATCATATAATAAAGCTTAAACATTACATACCATTATGAATCTTTTTGGGAAACAGAATAAAATATTCCTTATTCATGAAGGGAAGGAGGTTGTGAACTGATGCTTTGGAAGCACCTAAATTTTTGTTTTCCAGTTTTTCTTTCATCAAATTAAGAATGTTACTAAAAAGAGATTTGCCTCATATTTAATATCCCCTCCAGCACTTTGTCATTTTTTCCATTTATGTCTCATTATATAGCATCATTCTCTGTTGCAGCTATATAATCTTTACCTACTGAAGTGTATTAAATGTTGTTTCCAGTATAAAGCATTTGGCTGTACTTGAATGCAATATAGGCTCATGTTTTCATGTTTTTGAAACGCTGGTCTATACATTTTCTTGAAATATTTGAAAAAGAAAAAAAACAAGACCATTTGGATTTCTTTCTTCCTGCTATTATGGAATTTTAAAGAAAATGTAATGTTTCATTTTTTTATTAGTGAATCTAGTCTCTATTTGCGATGAGATGTCGAAAGAGACAGTAAACCACACCAACCTGATAGTTACTTGAACATTAGGTAACTATTATCCCCACTGGCATTGTTTCCTCCCTTTCTGAAAATACAGAGCACATATATGTGGCAGCGAGGAACTGTGAAACATCAAAAAAAAAACAGTAGTCGGGTTTTTTTGGTTTTTTTTTTGAATTCTCGGAGTTCTTTGCTGTCTGGTGCTTCGCTGCCTGCTGTGTTAAACAACTACAAAGTCATTAGAGAAAGATTGAACTGAAGAGTATCTTTTAGGCGATTTTTGGCACTGCAAAAAAATTGAAAAATTGAATTCCTCTTAAAAGAGTTTCACCATTGCTGGGAGAGCATGAGGAAAATCGCATGCAGGAAGCATCCAGGATACCACTGGATAACATCCTCTGGGTGCCACCCTGGAGACAGTAAGTTAGGCCACATGAGTTCACTGATCTGATCCAGGAACAAATTCCTTTAGAAATATATGACAATAATCAAAGTAATTATTTCCTGTGAAACAGACGAACAAATGATGACCAGTGCAGTGGTAATCATCTTCTGTAATTCTTGTTGAATTCGCAAATCCATTCAGTTAAAGTTACAGCCTTTACTGAAGCAAAACACATCTTTTAGTTCATGAGTTAGTTTAGACAGATTACAGCTCAATTAAAATAGAATTTTATTGAAATTGTGTAAAACCAATAAATCAAAAAAACAAAACCAGATGTTACTATGTTTAATGTTCCAGAACTTATTCTAGTGCAGAAAGCAGACATCATCTATACAGCAGTGCTAAATGGTGAGAAAAAAACATTTTTGTGTATATTCCTGAAAATAATATCTAGAACACTGTACAATGCATGTAGAGATATATGCTAGAAGACAGCATTATATATGAAATGACTCCCATATTTCCTCTGCGAAAGCCCCCAAACTTTTTCCGTAAACTGAATTTAGATAAAATATATATATACAGGAAGATGTACGTGCTTCTAAAGAAAACCTGAATTCTTCCAAAAAATTGCATTTTGCAATTTACACAGTAAGTCATTTAGAAACAACCCTGGGTTACAAGTGGTTTATTGTGAACTCAGACTTGTATCAGCTACTGAAATGAAAATCATGTTTTTGTAGATGGCTCATATTTTTTAAAATGGAAAGAGCTGGAGCTTTGCAACTGAGACACTGATAGGTGCTGATACTGTTGAGCCTTACACTATACAATGTAATCCAATCAGGTCAAAGTCTTCCTGTCTATTCCAGGCTTGTTTGTTTGTTTTTTGGCTATTTTCTTTCTATTTTGCATTTTTATTTCATGAACAGTAAGAAAAGCTCAAGATACTATTGAAAGTTCAACACATTTGTGTTAGTTTTAGATTTTAGCTAAGGAGTGACCAGGCACAGAAAATAAATGCTTTTACCAAGCTCTGCTCTTACCTTCAGACAGTCTAAGCATCATTAGAATGTGCTTCAGATTATTTGTATTTTTTTCAGAAACATTGTTGAACTGCTGGAAATGTAAGGAATGCAAAAAAAAATTTAGAAGAAATTTAGTATGCCCAAAAAGCTCAAATCCCATCAGTGCATTTACTGTAAACTTTCTGGCTAAAGATTTCATGGCTGTACCTTACGAGCATTTTATTAGCTTTATAAAGCAGTCTAAAAGAGAATAAGCATCCTTCAATAGTGCAGTAAGAATTGAGAAGGCAAACAATTAGGTAAAAGTGTATCAGAGTTTTACACACAGATGTTTGGAGACAAGTACATGCCAAATTATGGTTCCTGGTTGTTGCTCAATATTGGTTACTGAATGGTTGCTGAAACGCAACCATGAAGATAAATCAGTAAGCATTATAATCCATGTACCTTATCTTTGGTAAATTAATAAGAAAAACACATTTATGGAACTAGAAGTTAATTTTCTTTTAAGCTTTAACAGGTGTATTTTGACCATCCTAAGACAGACACTACAGCAAGAGACCACAGCAGTGAAGGGAGCAGTTGGTCAGCAGTATTTCGGGTCATTTTTAGTATCCTGAGTTCTGTCAGTGTGCTAAGCAGCTGTCAGTGACACAACCTCCACAAATCGGTAGTATAAGTAATAATGCAAAACCCAGATTTTTCTAAAACACAGGCATTACTTTGGGCATTCTCTTCCAGCAACTTCAGTTATCTCATCTGACACTAATTCAAATTATTTTGTGCTGGGGGAACAGAAGGATTTTTTTTTAAGCAACTTTTCTTTGGTACTTTTTTCTATGAAAAACATGTGCTTCAAGCTTCTTAAACAGCCTTGAATCTTTCAAATTGCTTTTGAACAAGCTTACTTTTCATTATTGCTCTTTAACAACAAAAGTGTATGTGTTGAAGGGTGGGGTGTGGGTGGTAAGGCAGTCATCCTGCTCCCCAGCAGCTCGTGTACCTTTCTGCTCAAAGCTCACCTCGAAGCTGGCCTTACAGCCCAGCTGTTCCTCAGCAGGGAAAGCTTTTCAGTATTATACATCTATTACTAATAATTCATTAGGTGCCAAAATCAAACACAAACAATAACCAAAGCTTCCTCAGAATGTGATCAGATAACAAGCTTTGAAAGTATTTGAAATGCAGCTGACTGTGTCTTGTATTGATAAAACAATTATCACCTTCTTCCAGTAATAACTCATGAGAAAAATTGATCTTTTTGGAAAGTTCAGCATATTTTGCTCAACAGTCAGAAAATAAAATCATGGATTGACAAAATAAGGTAGTCTGGTCAGATACATCACCAAAAGCCAGAGGAAAATTCAGCCTCAGGTATGATGTGCATAAATAACATGGGTTACAAAAATAAAACCATAGGATGGTTTGGGTTGGCAGGGACCATAAAGACCATAGAGTTCCAACTGTGTTGCCATGGGCAGAGACATCACCCACTACATTAGTTTGCCCAGGGCCCCGTCCAGCCTGGTCTTGAACATTTCCAGGGATGGGGCATCCACAGCTTTTATGGGCAACTATTCCCAGTGTCTCACCATCCTCATAGTAAAAAATTTCTTCCTTATATCTAATCTAAATCCGGCCTCTTTTAGTATAAAGATGTTACACCTCTCCGATCACTACACTTCCAATTCCTGATCAATTTCTACAGAAGAATTTTGCTTTACAAACAGAACGGTATTTTTCAAAAAAAAAAAAAAAAAATCTCAGTCACCTGATGATATACGTAGAACTTTCCATCATGCTCAAGGCAGTTCCTAAGAACCAAGTGCTGATTGCAATAATCACTACTGGGATTTTATGATAATTTCAGAAGAGCAAGCAAGAATCAAAGGGATCTGATCCTTCAGGGTAGTGTCAAAACACTGTAACAAAGTAGTCAGGGATTTGGTTAAGTCCCATTCCATATATGACTTCTGTACTGAGTCTCTGCTGTAGATTATCTTAAGTACTTGAATAACACTACATTGACTTCAAATATTCAGAGTCACCCAAACCATCTCACAATTTATTTGGCAGCTCTGCTTTTCCATTCTTCCAATCATTCTGCAAATGTTCTTTCCCTGATCGGCATCATCATCTTATAAAGGAACTCATTGTAATGCAGGAGGTATTGCTACGTAGTTGGTAACATATAGTATTGTGAAAATAATCGCTTTTTAAATGGCATTCTTGTACTGCAATTGAAATAAATGACATGAATAAAATGTCAATTAAATGTTGGTAATAAAAGACTTCATGTAATTTGCTTCCCAACAGATCAGAAATCAGCAGTCACAGTGGTAATGCAAAATAATTATGGAAAAAGAAAGTAACCATAAAAATCTAAATAAACTGAAACACTTCATGTAGGAAAAAAAGTGTGATTAGGAGAAGTACAGATCAGAGAAAAAGAGCCCCTAGAATTGAGGTACAAAGTTTCAAGCTCCACAGCATGTGCCACAGGGATCTATGCCAAATGAAGTCCTTTGGGCTGTTTCCCTCATTTTCATGACGCAACCCTCTCGTTTTTTTTTTTTTTGTTTTTTTTTTTTACCCTTGTAATTACTTTGTCTTACCAAGTCCTAAAGGGACTGTATTATTCTCTGTAATTCAAGCTTCTGTGTTTTATTTTCTAAATTATCACTATTACTTTTAAGCTTCATCCTGTGATTCTCCTTATTTAACCATTCTGCCAAATTAAGACATAAATCTGTCTCCAAAATAAAACAGGTGGAAAGAGGGAAGTTCAGCTACAAAATGAGAAGAAAAAAAAAAAGGGGTGATTGAATTCAAGATATATACATTCAAGAGCAAATTGAAGTGAGAAGGAATGTAAGGACAGTCTTCAAATATGCGAAGACTGCAGCACAAAGGAACAGAGTAATGTTTTCTCTGACACATGGTGGATAGCATAAGAAGTATCACACAAAATTCAACCATGTAGAGCCCAGTTAGATATGACATAAAACATTCTGTCCACAGAAATAATTTAGTAATAGAATAAGTTAGCATTTGTGAAATGATTTAAGACAGATGTCTGTAGCTGGCTATGTTGATCTCGTTCTCCGAACAGAGATTTCCTTTACCATTTTAAATATGGTAATTTATTATTATTTAGTTATTAGGAGTTATTATTATTTAGTTATTAGCTTAATTACAGAGATTACAAGATCCAAAGAACTGCACAAAATTCTGGGCTGAAAACAAAATTTACACAGCTCTGACAAAATACAATAGTGGTTAGATCATCTCTGAGTTGATTCAGTCTAAAATTTGTTATACGTGCCCTAACCCTAAAGAACAAGTCTTCTTTGGCTAAGGACAATATAAACACCATTATCCACTTCTGTATACAACACTTTTTTGATTTATCTTACAAAATCAGAGGATGTATTAAAGAAAAATAAATAAATAAGAACACTCGGAACAAGGACCTCCAATACATCCAGGTCCTCCATGGTTACATGAGGAGGAAGAAACACATAACCTGTACTAATCATATTGTCAAATACACGACCATTCAATCTTCAGTAGCAAGAGTACATGTGAACATCATGAATGCTCTACTATAATAAAACCATTTATTCAGGTTCATTCCCTTCCAGGGTACAAGTTTCAACCATGTACCATGCGAATCCTATGATTTCAGGCACCCTACAATCCTACATTTCCTCAGTAGTCATCTAATGGTTGTTATTCCACTACTGAATCTCACCTTGATTTCTGAGCCTTTCTGCACAACAAGAGCCCCAGCTGAGGGGTGAAGGGTGCTCTGACATCAGCCTAGCAGAGTCACCTGTTTGAATGCAGGTGAACCTGGAATCCATTCTGAATACATTTGGTTTTAAAGCATGCCTCCTGGTCCACGCAGACATACTGTTTCCTTAAAAGATGTACACTACTTTTCCTAGTTTAAGGAAGGATGTCAAATCAAGAGATGCTAATTTCTTTTGCTCCAGCACAGAGCTCTTAGCTGGAGTAGAGGTCAGCGTTTCAGATTTTTCACAGGTGATCCTCAGCAAAGCTCTGATCAGAGCAGGCTCCACTGTTCCCAGTGAAAAAGCTGCCCAGCCCTCCTACTCCATCCCTTCCTTTTCAAAGACAAGTTCATTCTGATATTTTCCATAGTGAAATTTAGACCTGATCTCAGAGCTTTAGTCAGAGCCCCACTTCAAAGTGCCCTTCAGTTTAATTTCAGGATCACTTGATCATACAGACAAAAACCTTGCCAAACGAAAGAAGATAAGTTTGAAGAAAATAGAATGATGTGCTCTGTGGTGACCACTAGTGACAGTGAGAAAGACAAAGGGAGATTAACCAAACACCCTTGCATTGCTGAAACATCCTCAAAGTGGAATTTTACAAAATAGACAGGTTATGTGGACAGAAGCTGTTGTTTACAGATTGCTTTACAAATTCCAAATGGCAACGGGTAAATGAGCTATCAATTCCTGTGACACTGCTGAAGTTAAACCAAATGCCGCTCCTAGGAACACTGTAGACAACATCTCTTACATTTTACTCTACTCCTAACGTTGTTGTCCTAAAGAAAAGCTTTCAACCACCAGTAAAAAAGAAAAAAAAGTGGAAAAAAGCAGTGAAAAGAAAACAAAACAGTAACTTGTCCATTAACTAAAGCCTATATTCTCATGACTGGATGCAGAATGCGCTGTCTAGAAATCAGTTTTTGTTATTAGGGTCTAACTTAGGTATCACCTATTACTTTAAAGCTGGGCAAGTTTTCTCTATTAATTGGAAGTGAATACACAGTGTGAAATGTCATTATTCAGTTTTTATGCTCAATTTGCTTACAATTTGCTAAACGTGTCATTTGTTCCTATTATAAACTTACATACTCTTTAAATCACTCCCCTGTGGAGTCCTGGAACTGAGATACTGATAGATTCTCATCGGATACCTCTGAATTCTGTTTTTTTGTACATTTAATTCTTCTCAACTTAGCTGCCTAATGACTTCGGAATATGTATAATAAGCTCTGCAGTAACAACTTCTCCACATAAATATTTTGATTGCTATTTAAAAAAGGGAGGGATTTGTTTTTCTGTGTTCGTAATTACTGCATCACTTGACTTATTTTTCAAGCACCTACTTAACAAGGCTGAACTTAATTGAGTTGCTCATTAGAAGATAGCTGAACTGCAAAATACAAGCATTTTTATTCTTTCGTATCAAACTGTTCATTTTCACACTTTACATCTTGTAAACCACACCTGTTTTCACAAAACATGTTCTATGCTACAACTGTATGAATACTGCAAATTGACTGTTATTTTACATAAAGACCAAGATGTTTCAAGTTTGTCTCATGGTAATGTATGGGAAATCTGATTTTGTGAAAGGAAAACCATCAGCCCTTTGAGAAATCAAACTGCTTCAAAGTTTTCCCAGACTATCCTTAAGTTATATACGACTACTGAAGGTGAGGTGAAAGGAGAGAAATAAGAGTAATTTTTAAGTACTTCTATGAATGTCTGATATTTTAAAAGTATGCACCTAATTTAAATTAAAATTTCCAGATTTGGTCTCATTTATACATATTTTCATATTTTTGCAAGTGTAAGTAAGATTAGAACATAAGCCAATCCAAATAAAACAGTTATACTGATGACAGTCTACCCGAACTTGAGCTTAGAGTTCTTATTAAGTACCAACAGTAGAGCATAAAGAACATATATATATAAGAAATTGATCCAAATAATTCTTTCCCATGTCCTATTTGGGCTTAGCACTTACGATGTCATTGGGTTTATAGAATTAATTTGAAGAATGCTTCATTTTTGTCCAGCACCCGTAAACTAGGTATCTTTCTGTCAATACAGTAATTTGCGAGGGTGAAGAATCATTTATTCATCCAACAGAAGACTTTGCTCTTTGGAATAACTCAAATGGTTAGGAAAACTTGAAGTTTTATCAGCCAAGTCCATCAGTGTTCAAGTGCTTATTAAACGACATTTGTGTGACAGTTTAGAAAGTTATTTTAAATCTCAGTACCACTTCATGAAGGCAGAAGAGGTTGACTGTCATCTGATAAAAGAGTGCAATTTTTTTTTATGGCTAATAGCATTATGCTACTGTGAACAAACAAACAAACAAAAACAAAAACCCATCACATCCTTTTGTGAATAAACAGTGCAGGACAAAGATCTTCCATGACAGGATGTTTAAAAAAAATGAAAGCTGATTTAAAAAGTCAAATTCAAATTCACAAAGATAATTAATAGAATACTAATCCTTTGAGAAGCTGTTGAATTATGATCCAAAAATATAGCATGGAAATCTCTGTTAGATATTATTCAATTTCTTTTAATTTTCTTAAAGGGCTTATCTATTCTGGTACTGCTATACCAACAGAATGTTATCTCATATTAGACCAAAGGATATTGGCCTTGGGAGAACCTTTCACAACTTGATGCTATATCATCCCCAAATATGAAAAATCTTTTTTTTTTTCTCATTATATTTCAGTATAAATTACAGATTTTCTCTTCCCTCTTCCCCTTCCCCAACATATTAAAATCTGTAAGGGTAGTTTGTGTTAATCACAAAAGAGAGTTTTTACTGACAAACTAATGCAATATTTTAGCAGGCTTTTAATGGCTAACTCTGGTTCAAGGTGCAAAAATACCTTTTTCCTTCTTTTATTTAAATCTAGGAACAACAAAAGAAAGATGCAGAAGTATATCTAAGAAAACGTAAAGAATACTGTATGATTTTCAAAAAAAGGAACTGGTCTCACAGATTTCTCAGAAAACTTTCTGAAGAAGTAGCACTCTCAAAAATGACAGTATCATGAAAAAACTGGAGATCTATCCCCTTGACAATATAGTCAAAGAATACTGTGTGGTGAAAATCACATTACAGCATTTAATACAGCTACACCTTAGTGCTCTTTAACAGATATTTTTAAAGCTGATGTGCTGGATGTTTTCAGTGTTTATGCATTCTGCAGAATCTGAAATTCTAGACTTGTCTATATGTGGGTTTGTACAAATCTGAGATTCATAATTATATACATAGCTTAAAGCGTCATCACCTTTGTAGCAGCTTTTATTGACCCTAAGGTAGTTATATCAAAAATATATTTGCTACAGCTCTGAAAATGCCCAAGCAAACATTGCACTGACGTCAGGATTGTTATCAGCTATACATTTGGTAGAGAATGAGCCGTATGATTATATACCAGCAGTACAAAGGTACAGAGAGTGATGGTCTTTACATTGTAGGACACAGGCTCTGCTCAGTTCAGATGATTCCATCTGATAACTAAATAGGGCAATAGCTTTCCTTCACTTCACTTGGAAAGAGAGATGACATAGTATAAGTTTAGTGTCATTAGTAAGCACCAACAAGATAACAGAACCTAAAAACCTGTGACACCTATCTGTTCAGCAGGTAGAAGAGACTCTAATGTGAGATAAGGTACAGAATTTACTAACGGAGGAAGGAAGCACGAGAGTGAAAAAGCTAAACTATGCAGCAAACACTGCCTACAGCAAACCAAAGCAGCACATTTGCTTTGGAAATGGAAGGCAGAAATCTTTCTTTACTGAGAGCGAGACATCAACAAGATATTTACACATCAACCTTCAACTTAGTCATACGTGAGGGCATCCAGTTCCTTACAGTAGTAGAGATGACCAAGTTTATTGGAAGGATTTATCATGCACTTAGGCATTTGCAGTATGTGGGTTCTACCAGTTGATCTATCCCTATTATACAATCATTCAGTTCTCTTGCATTCTTGCAAATGTTTGATGTGACTGAGTAATCATTTTCCAGCTTCCTGCAGTTTATGTGCATGTCTGCCATGCATACACTAGATAAATGTCTCTTGTCCTCTGATCATCTTGATTTACAAGCACTTGAAGAAATTCAGATGACAGATTGATTCTGATTGAATAGCCATTTCTAAAATAGTTAACCAATTTTTATTTTCATTTTCTTTGAAAACTGTAGGCAACATGTTGCACAAGACCATGCCAAATATACTCTTCCCCACATCTTAACAATTGTATTAGCAGTACTCTCCTTTGATCCAGTTTAGCTTTCTGCATACAGTGGACACAGTGCACATTGTTGAAGTCTGCTAGACTCCCAATTTCTACTTTCCATTTAGAACACTTAAAAGTGCAATGGAGAGTGTGCATGTGTGATTTTACTTGAGGCTAGGGAGCAAGAAATACTGGAATGTATAAGTTCATGAAAACATCTGCAGAACTGTAAGAAGTCCTTAGCTGTCTACAAAATATAACTTTTTAAACTTTTACCTTTGTTAAAATATAACATCAACTTTCCCGTTTTTGAAGTGGGAACAGAACCACATGCAGTCAAATTAAAAAACACTTAACTTACTTAAAAATTTACCAAAGCTTATTTTTTATGAAGGCTTTTTATTTTGGTGGGTTTTTTTTTTTTAAATTGTCTAAAGAGGTAAGGTGGTAGTCTTCCAGTGGTTTTCTACACGTGGTCAAACATCTACCTAGGAGACACAAAACACCTAAGGTAAAGAGAGGAGCAGAAGTTCTGTATTTCATACATTTTCTGTAGAGCAGGCAATATTGTAAAGCAGCAGTGACAGAGCACATTTGAATTACACAGCTTTTTGTTAGGAAAAACTAGAATGATTTTGCAGAAGTTTTATTTTAGTTTTAAGGACCTCTATAAATTCAAGCAAGCTGACATTCACCAAAGCACACTTGCCTTTTGTTTCACAAGTACTATGTACTTAATATGTTTAACTTAATATTCGTAATAGCCCTGTTAACATAAGCAGGTTTATTCAGTTATTAGTTACAGATGTAAAGAATCAAAACAATATTCTATGAGTCCACAGTTATTCAATAGGATTCAAGAGAATTAAACTAACAAAGAACGTGACATTTGGATTAGGTCAAATTTAGGCTTTAAAGTTCCAGTAGCCAGGACAAGCATTTTTATTCCCATGAAGAGAGTTTTGGAACCCTCCTCACATTATCCCTCCTCTTCTAAAATCCTCTGACAGAGATACTCTGTGTAACATGACTGCTTCATGCTATCACTGTTAGAAAAACCTGCAGCAACTTTTCAACCACATGAAGCTACTCCAAACAACTCACTACTGAGGTCTCATCTTTTCTACATTAAGTTGTACTGATTTTCATATAGACCTGATTTATTTTCCTCAGAAGCTGATACTATATGCATCTACTATATTCCATGATTTGGGGCTTTCTGTAAGAAAGGTATATTTGTGTACTGCACCTATACCCATGGGGACAGAACTAGCCTACAGTCATACAGCTACACAAGCCACCTTGACCACATTACTCCAAGGTGCCAGGTTTGCCCTGCACCAAAACGCTCAATAGGAACGTTTATACCATCACATGCATAAACTAGTGGTTAGGTGTCCTTGCCCATAGCAAGGGGGTTGGAACAAGATGATCTCTAAGGTCTATTCCAACATAAACCATTCGATGAAGCCTAAATGTCGTTTTCAAATGATAAAACACAAGCCATAAATAATGGAATTAAACTCCCACCACCCCACTAAAATTCTTCAAATCGAAGTACCTGAAATAGAAGTTTTTGACTTAGGAATCAGTAGCTGAACAGAATGAGTTGCTCAAAGACTGACTAAAAAGGTTTTGTTTCAGTTTATTATTTCCCTCAAAACCATAGAACATTCTTAGGACTGCCACACTAATGCATTGTGCTAAAATATACTGTGATATATATATATATAAAATTTAAAAAAAAAAAATAGTGCACACACACAGAGTGCTGGGTTTTAACAACCAGAGAGGAAGCTCACAGTTAAAAACCTACTTCATAGGCTACATCCTGGATCAGAGGTCTATCAGTCAAGCTGAGTACTGCAGAATAATCATCAGTATATTTCTAGTAGATGACCTTTCAGTGAGGATGGCACTTCTTATGGAAGAGGATTGAAACAATTAGTTGAGGTGGAAAAAGAAAAAAGGAATTAGAGTGATATCAGCAGCTGATCTCATTGCAGATCAACTGATTCTTTGTTAAAATGAAAACATTCTGAAACCTTACTCTTAAGATCTGAAGTACATACCTAGCTACAAAAGCAAAGTAAATAATAAAAGAGAATGAAATCTCAAAGGACATAAGAGCTTGACCTTATGGTTTGTTCTTAGTTTGACACAAGTCAATGCCTAATATAACAGAACTCCCCATCATTATCTAATAAAATTATCTTAGTCTGCTTTGCACTTTCCATATATACCTTTAGTATACTAGCTATGATTACAGAACAGACACATTTTAAATTTACTTTAAATTTTCATTTGCCCCCAAATCAAATAGCTAATATTTCTAACACATTATTCATATTTCCCCTAGACATATCCTACTTGAGCTATGTCTGTAGTAGAAATGAGGCACCCATAGAATTTCCCATTTTCAGTCTTAGAATAGAACTATCCTATGCTGGAACACCATACACACAAGTGTAAAGAAAAAATCCAATACGATCACACCTTCCATGTTTTAATGAAACAGTAATGAAACACTTACAAGGCCAGCTCAGTTACAATGAAACTCGGAACTAAAACTCATTAAAGCAGCAGAGATCACAGTCACTTCTGCAGAGACTCTTATGGATCTTGGCTCTGCAATCAGTTAATCAAGTACAATTCCCCAAAAGGTTTGCTTGAGTAGATTCACAGATAATGACTAATTACAGACTCCTTCAACTTAGAGGCCAAAATCATACCATTTATCTTGTGATAATACATAATTTTAGGATGAAAATCAGCTCCGTTTTTATTTATTTAAACACTGTAACGTATCTAATCTAGATTTATCACCTACTTGTCTCCATAGTCAAGAAAGTATCTCCAGAGGAAAAGCTCACTCCATCCTAAAGACAATTTTTTATAAGGAATGAACTGCCTTAAGGAGTTGCTTGTCCTCTTCAGTGAGGAGAGAAAGAGCCTAGAATAATGGCTGAAATTTTCCATAAGCAAGACTATTGAGACAAATTCCTTTCTATTAGAACATTCAGTTCATTAAGCTGACTTTGCAGTTCAACCTGCCAATGGTGATTACTTTCTTCAAATGTATTGCTATAAAAAATGTATTTTAAATGTGTTACAATAAACAGAAATTTTTCATGTTTAGATCATTTTGAGAAAGTTAATTCCATATATACAAACATAGCTACTTGTGAAGTTAAAATTTCAACAAACTAGCTATGATGAAAGTGAATAAACATTACTAGGATAATTATTCATGTCTGACTTCAAGAGGAGAAAGGATGAACAGATCTGGTCTGTAACCTTTTTAAAAATTGTTACTTCTCTTTTAAATTCTTAAATAAAATCTTCCATCCTTTGGGGTCTAAGAAGAAAGCTGGGGGAATCATTTTCTGGCAAACAGGTACAGCTAAAAAATCTGTGATAGAGATATGAAAAACCTTCTACCCTTTGGAGAAATATTTCTCTAAATTTTTAAGGAATAATTGAAATGCAGGAATAGATGCTACTATTACGATGTCTGAATAACAATCATTATAGCTGACACTTCCATAGACTACACTGACTTTCATCAGAAAACTGCAAACCCAGAGTGCATTTTGCTTTCTAGAATGGTAGAATCTTGCAGTGCTTCAAGAAATAGAAATTGAGGATGTACAGCACAACACAAGAGGTACTCAGCAGCTTGGAAAACCAAGTCCTTCAGCCTTATTACAATCTTACAAGCAAAATAACATTGTAAATAAACAGACTTTCAACAGTAAGAACACAGTAGAAATGCAGACAGACAGCTAGTGAGACATTCGGAGGAATGTGTTGGAATGATAAAAACCTGACACTGACTGGGGTCCAGTTCTGGGCTCCCCAGCTTGAGAAAGGCAGGGAACAGAGAGAGTAAGAGCAGAGGTCCACAGAGACGATTAGGGGCCTGAAGCATCTCACTTATGAGGAAAGGCTGAGAGACCTGGGGCTGTTGAGCCTGAAGAAGGGAAGACTGAGAGGGGATCTTGTCATTGCTTATAAACATCTAACGGGTACGAGTCAAATGGACAGGGCTTTTCCAGCGGTACTCAGTGACAGAACAAGGGGCAATAGGCACAAACTGGAACACAGAAAGCTCCATACAAACGTGAGAAAGAACTTCTTTATTGTGAGGGTGACAGAGCACTGGAACAAGCTGCCCAGAGAGGATGTGGAGTCTCCTTCTCCGGAGATATTCAAAACCCACCTGGACGCTTTCCTGTGTAACCTATTCCAGGGAACCTGTTTTAGCAGGAAGCTGGGATAGATGATCTCCAGAGGTCCCTCCCAACCCCTACAATTCTGTGATTTTGTGACTTGAATGAACACATTTTTCATGTATCACTGCTGCCATCAAAATTAAATAAAATGTATCTCCCTGAATTCGTCATCACAAGAACTCAAGAAATTGGCTTTTGGGAAGTTAAGCTCATCTAGTCTAATACAAATAAATGTTTCATGCCAATTGAAGCATTGCCTTTTAAAAACCTTGATAATTTTAAGTCTTGGAAGCATATAAATGACAATGGTTTGTCAATGTGAAATAGCATCTCCAAGGTCAGATTCTCTAGCTATATAACCAGAGAAGTCAAAGTCCTATTATTGTAACTTTATTTTTGAAGTGCTGAAAAAAACAGTTCAAATGGCCTAATGGTAGTTACTTAACTCTGTACATTTACAGAATTAACAAGAATACGAATAACTTAGTCCGTATGTATCTAAAATACTGGTAGTGTTGTGCCACTGTCATAGACAGGACATTTAACAGTTTATAGCTTGTGAAAAAGGCAACCATGCCAAACTGTTTTGCTTAACTGCCTAGGCTCCATGAAACTTAAAACAGAAGTGAAAGGTATGTGGTAGCCAAACACATCACAGTGCCAGTTGCAAGGGGCACAAATCACAACAGTACTGGCGCCGCACAGGAAAACGAATTTGGAATGATAGAGTGAGAACATGTGTGCAAATGAGACAAGGTACCACATGACATTAACCCTGTATCTGCTCTGTATAACCTTGTATCACGTTGGGTCAGCTCTGTACGCCTCCGTTAATGCTACAACAGCTGTGGCTGTGTTCCTGCGCTCCTATTCCTCTCCAGTGCCTGGAGACTACATGGTCTCGTTCCTTGGTGGTTGGTGTCCTCTCCTGCTCTTTGACTGCCACCTGTCTTTCTCTTCTGCATTTCAAGTGTTACATAAGATAAGCATATGATGAAGAGGAGTTAGATGCTTGGCTTGGCTCACCCTCATACAAGTTATTTCTGTTGTGGGGCACATTGCTTTCTCTCTCCCTCCCCAGATCCTGGCAAATTCAAAATGACTTGACATTTTCCACTGTGACTCTGCGTGAGCAAATGGTAGTTTCTCAACAGGCAAACAGAACAGGGGAAGATAGATTTTCAGACAGAAGAACTAGTTGTGATGTAGTATCTGTGAAAGCCAGCAGCCAGCGAGCGGCAGCCTCCCAGCGCCGAGCAGCACCGCAAGCACAGCTGAGCTGTGGCCCGGCCCACAACCACTGCTTTGTAGGGAAGGGGTGGGGAACAAAATGGCATCAGGAATAGGAAACGCCAGCAGGGACCGCACTGGCAGGGGTCACAGACTCTCCAAGTCCAAGTAATCTGCGTTGGTCTATGAGATATTTAGTTACAGCAGCAAAATGCAGGTTCATCACAGACCAGAACTTTGCTCACACATTTTAGTCATTATTTATGCTTTAGTCGGTTTAGTCACTATTTGTCCTTCTGTCAGATTCAAATATGAGGCATTTTTTGTCTTGATAGAGTGACAGCACTGGAATCTTTGATGTTTGTAGAGACCAGACAGCAGCAGCAGCACGGTTGTCACTACTCTTCCTCATCTGTATCCTCCCTGCACAGAAGAGATCTGCCTCTGTTCACCTTTAAACTTCAACATCTCTGTTCAAAGAGCCTTCAACAGTTCTTGCTGCTTGCAACATGGAAAGTTCTTTTCTGTGTAGCAAGCTGAAGACATTAACTCATTTCACACAGGCCAGTGAAGCCATCACAAAAAATGACTTTTGATCTATGGCAAATTGGGCAGCATTCAGTTAAATGACCTGAAGGTTGAAGTCTCTCTATCTCATTCTCTCTCCTGAAGTCAAAACATCTCACTTGTTAGAAGCTAACTCAGTTATACATGGACCTAAACAATGTTTTCTGTTCAATAGAAATAGTTCAACACAAGTGGAATTTGCAAGCACATTCTTTACTAGTTTATCTGTTTCTGAAGACAGGACATTTATGTATGTTTTAAAAGAAAACGTCAGGATACTCTAGCTAAGATGGCAAAATATTTCCCTTTAGCAAGGAAACAGATAAATCAGATTTACTCTGAAAACACAGCACACCACAGCACATCAGGCTGCCCTTGATCTGACTGATGTGCTGTGCACCTGTGGTGCCTGCTTACCCTACAGAGGGCTGAGGTACACGGCAACCCACAGCCAGAGCAATGCCCCTTTGCTGGTCTGTCAGCAACAGAACTGCAACTAGCAATTTCTCTGTAACATACTCATAAATACATCAAAGGTAACTCAGTCAAATTAAATACAGATCTACCAGGTTAAAGTCAATATACAAAACATACAGACTGAGTCAACTAAATATGTCCATGTATAATTTGAGTTACGATTCTCAATTATTAAAGACATCACTAAAGAAGCCACCCTAACTAAACTCCTTAAAATCCATTATTGGTTTAAAGAAGATTATACCAGCAGTGAACTTTTCAAACAGGCCAGGAATATTTCATATCTACAACTACAAGAAACATTCACACGTAATCTTGAAGCCAAAGTGTTTGCTTTTACGAGTTCGGAGCCTTGCAATGTTTATCAGTGAAGAATCTGCAAAAAAAAACTAATCTGTCTTTTCATCTCACTGTAAGTTTTCAAGTCTTGAGCCTTAGTAGGTTCTCCATAGTTTGCAAAACATTTTTTTGGGGAAGGGAGGGAGAAATATTAGTACAAACTAGAGTGTATTTGCAGGTGTGAATTGGGATCATAAGATACTCAGTGCAGCCTATGCTTTATTACACTGACCCCGAAATATTACCCCTCTTGAGTTCACACGTCTGGCTAAAGTTCTTGGAAAGCATTACTTGATTCTCTTTCATGTCAATGATCCTTACTCATGAGTTCTACTGAAACAATCCCAGGAAAAACACTGTGGTCAGCTTTTCCTGTTCGTAGCTACAATCTTCATTCATTTCTAAGATGTACTTGCAAACTGACTGCAATAAAAGCAGCATCTGGGTCTAGCACCAGCAAAATTCTCTGTTTAAGTACAGGAGAACCCTGAAGAGGATGTAAGCCTGGTTTCCTCATACCTTATTACATTAAAAAGAGCAGGGAAAAAATTTGTAGTGTTTTGTCAGGAACGATCATTTCTTTATAGGTCTAAGAAATGAAATACGTTGCAAATAGAGTTACACCCTAACTCCCTGAGGGTCAAATAAAGAAATAAAATTATAAAAAAAGACTGGAAAGGCCTCTTACTGTCTAACTTTCAAAAGAACATTAATGTTATCATCCAGAACTTTTCCAGTCATGTGATACCACGAAATAACACAAGCTTAAGACTACAGAGAAAGTGAATAGCCAAAGCTACCTTGCTCTGTTATTTTCTTTAATGAATAACAGTATCACAGCCAGAAAAACATGACAGCAGCTGACAATGTGGGTGGTGGTATAGAATACTTTTCTTCATATTTTTCTAAGTTTTGTTTTCTTTTTATTCTAAGATCCCATGAAGCACAACCATACACTGCATTTAATTAAAAACTGGAGATCAAAATTAGCCAACATTATCTCCCTACAATCTAATCAGGGTATTTGTAAAGAACTGTTCCCCAAAGAGACCAAAAACCTGTCCTTGTGCCTTTGCTTTACTGTGAGGCTGCACAGGTTCTTACCAGCATTTAATCAAAACCAGTTAGGGTAGTACAGTTAGGGTAGTACAGCAAGCTTAATTGCTTGCTGAGTACATGAGCAGCTGCATTTACAAAGAATTACTGGAAAATGAAAAAACACATAGAAGTTCAGCAGTGAAATGAGGTAAGTTCGGTGGTTCTGCAGGCTATTTCCACTGTGACAGGCAACACACTGGTTGTGGCAGCTTAGTGCATGACACGTGATGGAACAGCAGCTTTAACAAGGCAGTGTCCAGTGTGAAAACTGCAGGGGCGCTCAGAATCCCATCCCCACCAGAACACTTACCTCGTAACTCTGCATACTGACCCCCAAATATTACTGCCCATTTCTACATCCATACTGATTTATCTTATTACAGATTTTTTTGGAGTTATAAAAAGGAGAAATGGGCTAAGATCTTCAGTGTTGACACTCTTACACAAATTCTAGCTATTTACGCCATCTCTAGAATATATGTTCTTCCATCTAGTGTAGCTACTTCCATAAGCCAGGATGGTGCAACGCCATAAATTAAGATTTCTAACCTTAAAATAACATGTGGAAAGGTGCTTTTTCTCATACCCAATAACTTCAATTTTTCCTTCTAAAAGACATTTCACATAACGTAAAAGACATATGGAAACAAACAAACGAAAAACTAGGAAATGCATGCGCAGCCTCCTTTTGCCTTCTTATGAATATGCATTGTGACACAGAGTTAAAATTTACTTATTAGGTAAACACGTATTGTTGCACCCTACAAGTCCCCTGCCTCATTCCTTGAGATACAAACACCAAGGTATAATGAAGAATAAATGTTACATTGACTAACGCAGATAATCCCACAACAGCTCGTATGCATGCACATAAGCATGCACGCACAAGCAGTAGCCCTGGAAGTTGTGTCTTCTGAACCACAGTCAGGAAAGCTGAGCCTCAGCAAGAATTATTCCATGTTTAAGGTAATAGATTCATTATTTTTTAATCTAGCTGATTTTGAACTATTCATGAAATGCTTATCAAAATTTGATATGCGCTTCATGAGTCTCAGAATTTAATACTTTTTTTTGTAATGGCAAGCAATAAATACTGACTTCTTTGGAATAATCTAGTGCCACGTACTTGGAATACATGTTGTAGCTGCTTTAAGATTAAGGTCTACAACTGATAGGAGCTAAAAATGCAGACAGAGTAGGCATTAGAAATGAGCAGTTTGCTAAAGCAGTTTGCTATATGCAACCAACAATCACATTATCATCATCATCATCAGGTTTTATGGAAGGAGTTTTGGCTAGTTATGGAAAGATCCACCACTTGTGAACAGAAACACGAAGTAGCAACAGTTACCATCAACGTTCTTGCCTATCAGCTGCCAGGCACAAGCAGCTTCCACTTCTCAGCAGGATACTCTGATTCATCCCCTCCTCTCCAAGCATACGTTCTGTAGCACAGCCTCTAACTACAGTATTGGTACTTCCACTCCTCTTTCAAGTTGCACTATCCATGTTGCCACATGACTTGCATGAAAAGTCACTTGAATACTCTCAGTTCATTTTTGCTTGAGTTGAATTCTTAGAACTTCTGCACAGTATAAAAAGTATTTCAAAATCAAAGACTGCATTCACACCCCAGTGTCTCATTTTTGACAACATGCAGCATCTTGGTTGCATTCACAGGCAAAAAATATCTGTGATAACTATAGCAATTCCTTACGTGAAAAGTAATATCTGGTAGGGGAAAAAAAAAGGGGGGGGAGGGGGGGGAAAGACTTCAGAACATCTACGCTTCAGTTCAGCTTAACAGCTATATTTTCGCCATTTAATCTACCCACATCGTATGCATCACTACCAAATGGACAGCCGGTGGCCCACAAAACTATAAATAAGTCTTTCAGCACACTTATTTAAAAACTATGCAATAACAAGATTATACACAACATCGTACTTCTTGTGCTAAAGATTACTTTTTAGAAGCTGTACAAGCTACCATATTTGAGGATAAGCAAGTATCTGACAGAACCCCACAGCTGGATCTAATATTTTGAATGCTCCATTCCATTTTGAACTTTGCTTTTCTTCTTCAAATTAAGTCCTCTGTTTATAAACAAGATCTAAATCCCTCCTGGGGTTAATCAAATAACCGCAAAATACAAGCTCAAAAAGAGAAATCACCTTCAAAGCTGATATTTGCTCAAAACCTGGAGCAGTTGCCATGGAAATCATATTCTTTTGATCCATAAATATCGTCAAAATAGCATGAGTATTTGAACCAGGTCCAGCTAGCTTTAAATCAGAAAATAAGAGAGAAATGAAAATGACAGAAGGGAAAAAATGTGATAAAATCTCTCAAAAAGTTATATCTACCTCCTCTTTCCAAACTTTCATCATAATATAGTCTGTATTCCACCAAAACTTTGTCATCATTGTTTAAAATTTAAAATGTTGAAGAGGAAGAAGATTCAAACGCAACAAAATTAAGAGTAAGATTGTTAAGTACTGCATAACTATACTGACTGTGAACATTGAGCAGTTATTAATTGTACATAGTCAATAATAAAATACTGTACTTGAACACGTCTGTTTAAACTTGTGCATAGCTAATTTAATTCATAGAGATTGCTCATCTAAGCAGTGTATTTATGATGTAAACTTCATATTGCAGAAAACCTTAATTATACCTTAACTGTACCCTTATGGACCTTATGCATCATGAAGGTTTCATCACACAACCGTATTTACTACACTCAACATCCTTAAGACAGTTTTTCCTATCCACTTAGATTCTATCTGCAGTCCGCTATTTATTTTGCACTTTCAATAGACTTCATTATGAAAATGAGTTCCTGTCTCTGTATAGTAGTCTATGCCTGAGATGGCCACACACATACACACAAAAAGATAAGACGGTAATTTATAAATACCAGGATAAAATGGTAAAAAATGTAGCTTAAAATAAAATTAAAAACTAAAACTAAAATGTAATGTAACAATCAAGCTACTTAAAACCCATGGTGCTTTGTGAAACATTTTAAACTGATTATCAGAAGAGAAGCCAGCCTTTCCCAAGGCTAGGAAAATATTGGCTGGTTCAATAAGTACTGACAATTATTTCACAATGCCATTATTTGTTTCCTTTATATATGAGATCAGTAAAACTAGAAAACTTTCTGTTACCCTTACAGAATGTACATATGTAGAAGTAAAGATAACATCACAGTTATGTTCCTGTACACCACCTACATTACAAAAACATTTCAGACATTCCTGTGGAGGCCTGAGTATGGTAGGTACTCTGAAGTATTTATCAGGCACTCTGATCACGTTAGGCACTCTGAAGTATTCCTTTGTGGTAAAGTCATCCTGGGCAAGACCTGAAGAAGGCAAGAAAACTACAATCATTTATATACCCTATTATCCTATTTGTATTGTTTTGAAATCTGTCCAGTAGGCTGGTACAAAAAAATCAATGACACTTTCTGATTCTTGAGTTATCAACAGCTATCCAAGAGCTTTTCAAGGCACTGCAGACCAAGCAAGCCTGGTCAGGCCTGAGAATGACAACAGGTAGAAGAACCATATGGGTCAGGGAGTGCAGCCCAGCTCAGGGGGTGCACGGACACCTTGGGAGCTGCCAACAACCTGTCACTACTAGCAATAGTGAAGAACAAAATCAGTAATTAATGTCTATACCTCTATGTATAGATCTCCTATTTTACAAAGCAACTGAAACATAATACATATGCAAATGATTTGTAGTCACTTCTTTGGAGCAAAGATTTCTTTGCAGCTTGAGAATTTCTTAGCAAATCTAGCTAGATTTTTGTTTGTGCCAAAAATATACTGGAGACTGTGGGGGTTGAGGGTGGTTCATCAAAGCTATTACTTCAAAATTACTCAAAGAAACAACTCAGAGTGCAAATTTAACATGGGCAATAAGTGCCGTTCTTTTAGACTGTGCCCATCAGACAATGAGACGCAGCAGCTCCAAAGTAACGGGAAGCTGACAAACTACTTAAAACAAGGAAATGTCTTTCCCATTAAATATGACAGAATTTTTATAATTTCTGAGAATATTTGTCCCTAACTGTGTGTACATGTGTCTGGGTACAAGAAAACTCAATAGAGAGACATACTTGGATCCCAATCTAGCAATACAATATATATGAAGGCATAGATATGGGAACATATTTGTTTACAAGTAGTCATAGGTCACGATATTTTTTTCCCCATTTTTATACCTAAACTGGCTTATTTTCACCTTTTTCAAAGTTGCCAAAACTTACGCACTAGTATTCCAGGGCATTAATTATGGTTTTGGTGTTTGTTTGTTTGTTTGTCTTCCTTTGACTTGAAGGCAATATGTGCAAATATGCTGTAAATAAAATCTGCTCATTGCGCTAGTGACAGTTCTCATTTGGCTTTTTGTATTTTGACTTTTTTTTTTTCAAAAAGAAATACAGAAATAGAATATTTTCAAAGGGATGTGCCTCACAGAGATCCCCAAGGTACGTGTTGTCTAACTGCTACATATTCCTTGGCATGAGCTTTTTTAATAAAAAGTTCCTGAACAAACACTATCTTTTGTTCAGCAGAAGAAAAACAAATTATTCTCATTCCACTTGCGCTTTGTGACTATTATGTAGAAAATTGGACTACTGCTTGCTTCCTAAAGAGAGGTAGACCCAAAAGCAGGTCTTTAAGCAAGCTAATTTGTTGTGGCAATGAACATTACAGGTGGATGTAAATCAGTCAGAAAATGGTTGCAGATGGTAAGGAAGTGCAGTTTATAAGAATTCATACACTGTACCCAAAGATGACGTGTAAGAATATGTATGAAACATAACTAGATAAAAGGTGGTTTAAGTTAAAAGTGGTCTTCCTCTTCATATGCAGCTCTCAGACACACTTAGCTTTCCCAGCACTCATCATCACAATACATGGCAAAGGAAGACATGGAGCAAAGCATTTAAGAGAGGCCATACAAATGGCCTCCACAGATCTTCCCTCCTTCAAAGATCTGACAACCTTGGGATGTCTCTATCCCTTGAGTCCTGACCACCTCTTCCTCTGATGGCCATACTAGGGACAGCAGAAAAGGTTCTGACTGCCCCTGCTACAAGTTGCCATACCAAAAAGTTCTGGCCCCTGGGAAACACAGAACAGGAAGTTTTAATTTTCTTTCCAGAGGATGAATTCACAACTCCATTCATTCCTTCTAATAGCCTGCAAGCAACTGCAATTTACCCAAGTGAACAGAGCTCTTTGAATTCATTTTTAAGTGCTTACCTGCGCAATTATTCATCACGTGCCTCTCCACACCTTTCAGACATGGGTTGCTGCTATATCCTTCCTCCCACCTGCTTTACGTATAATCCTGACAATATTTCCTCCTAGTAGCTTTGGAATTCACCCTTGGCTTTCAAAACTGCACTATTAAATAGTGAAACCTCACTCTCTACGGCTCTCTTTGTAATCAGCTGTCATCTGCCAGTCCAAAACATCCTCACAAAAAAACATCTTTTAGTTATTATCTTTTAGATATTTGAGTTATCATCTTTGCTCGTTTATCTTCTAAAACTGTGCTGTGATGTTGCTCTTAGTGCTTCCCATACAAGCTATGATATTTGGGGTTTATTGTAAGATGTGTTATGGAAGTACTGTTTTTAAAAAGATCTTCTGAGACAGAACATATTTAAAGTGTTCCTGGGATGTTATTTGCAGTCCTGCTTCACTCTCGCTTCACTTTGCACTTACCCACTCAGTATTTTACATCAGATCCTAGATGATAAACTCTCTAGGGAAAGCTGCTGCTTCCTGCTGCTTCACAAAGTGTCAAGCCTCCCTTTTCATGATGCACAGATAATAAACAACTGCACCCACTACTGCAAACTGCACATACTAAAAGTACACGGGGAAAGGAATTTGACACTTATATGTCCACCTTCATGTTTCACCATGTGAAGTCTGGGGAACAGTTTGTTGCCATTAGGTAAACATGAACAGAAATGCAGCCCCATGAAGTAGTGTTGGGTTTGAAAAGCACAGTGGTTCCCTGGCTAGATACGCAGGACAACAACAGGGTAACTGAGGCTGGCAGGGCCTCAGATCATCACCCAGCTCAGCCTCCTGGCCCTAGTGAGATTGCACCTGGAACACAGTGCCTGTTTTCTGGGTGGTCCAGTACAAAAAGGATGCTCAGAAGCTTGACAAGGTACACTGGAGAACTACCAATTTGAATAGAAGCCTACAGCACATGACCTACAAGGAAAGGTTAAGGGTGTTGAGCTTACTTAATTTGGTGTAGAACAGGCTAAGAAGCAATCCAAAGGTATCTTCAAGATCTGGACAGCAACAAAGATCCAAGCTCCTCTAAACAATATAACAATCTTCATGGATCTCCTGCAAACATTTATTTTGTGATGCTATAGCTCTAAGGAAAAAATATGGCTCCCATATCGCTGGGGCCAGCCTCCAGCCATTTGAACCTGGCAGTACAACGTTTGCAGCCCACCATTAACACAGACTACACTTCCCAAGTTTCCATATGAGAACATTGCAGAAGACATGAAAGCCATCCAAAGGCCAAGCCACTGACCTTCACTGATCCCCCCCTCATCCGTATTACCAGGAACTTCAAAATAAAAGGCAGTTCAGGCTGGCCAAGCATGGCTTTCCCTTGGTAAATCAACACTGACTACTCCTGACAGCGTACTAGCTCTCTATGTGCTTGCAAATGGGACCCCAAAAATATTTACCATCATCTTTCTGGGGATTGAAATAAGTCTGACCATGGCATAGCTCCCCAAGTTCCCCTTATAATGTTTAAGGCAGGTATAGTGTTAGCTTTTCTCTAGTTGACAGGGACCCACCCTATTAAATTATTTTTCAGCCTTTTAATCACATGGAAAACCTTTTATCACCACTGAGCAAATTCCAGCAACCCATGGATTTGAACAAAAAGAGTAGGAAAGCACTTCATCCGCAAAAGTGAATCTGCTTATTATACCTTCCTTTGGAACAGGATCAGAGAAAGATCCTACTCTCTGTAAAGTACCAAAATATAAAGTGGTTTAAGTTAACCCTTGTATTAGTAATTTATTACACTATGTATAAAGAAGCACAAGGAGAACCTTACTGTTTTATTCTGAATTTAGTTTTTTTTTTTTTATTTTATATGTACACACACAAACTTCCTTGTGCTTGATTAACCTTACTTTAATATGCCTACTTGTAGACATCACTTTACTTTATGCAAATCCTTGAAAAACCCTAGAAAATATTAATAGGTCACTTGCATGATTTTCAAGCTTTATAATAGGAAAAATACCAATCACACTAACTCCTGCAATTTTTATTTTTATTACTATTATTTTTTTAAACATGCATGGAACTGTTCGAAGATTTGTTTGCTTTTCTAGGGTTCCAGGAGGGCTGTTTTTAAAATAAGGGGCTTAAACTTGTTTAGTAGATCTGTTATGATTGTTTGCGCTTCGCTAAATGATTTATTGTATTGGCAATAAACATTTGCAGCACACACTATAGTAGTTCCATGGGAGTTTATAGTGGGATATACTGAGAATACGTATGAGAAATACTACACACAAAAAATCATTATCTTAAGTTTCTAAGCCAACCAAAAGCACTTTTTCCCTGTGTCAATGTCATTCAATTTTTCTCTAGAAAATTAGCAATTGCATCACAAATATTTTCTTTAAGCAAATAAAAATATGAAAAAGCAAGCAAATTCAGTTATGTGGATGCAGATCTCACCACATCACAACTGTCACTCCTCAGTGCGGATGCAGGCTTCAAATCTGGGATGATATTTCATGCTATACATGATGGAAAACAGCGACTCACAGATGGAGCTTCCCTGCCTGAACTTTCTATTCCCCTATGGTTTTTGGTCAGCATTTTCAGCATAAAGGGGGATGGATGAACTTTGTGGGCTCTGACGTTCTGCAGACAGTGCACCTTTGTGTGTGAACAAGGGAGGAGGGGAATATGCTAGGGACTGCTACAGTCCCTAAAAATAACTTCATCATATGAATTATTTTGCTCTAACACTGTATACTTCTTTCCTCTGAGCATACCAAAAGCAATATCAAAGGGTAGTCCTACATTCAAAGTATCATTCTTATGCAAAGATCTTTTTTGCTGTTTGCATGGGTACATTTTGTTTAGTCTGCTTTTTAACACACACAAAATCAGCACATTATTATTCTCACTTCTTTTCCCCCTCTGCCTTGTCATTATCCTAAATGTAATAGGCAATTCATCACATAGAAATAGAATAAATTTTTGAATTCATGTAAGAAAAATGGTTTCAAAAGGAAATATAAGTTTTTGAAAAGTTGTCCTTCGATAAAATATTGCAAACGCATTTCTTATTCCAGGAATTAAACCACTATCTGATCTGAGATGCAGAACAAGTGGTGTTAGGTTGCTTGCTTTGTTTTTCTTCCCTCTCTCCCCACACACCAGAGGAAATCCCCATGGATAAATTGTCCAGAGAAGAACAAGTAACCTTTGGCTTCAGTGACCCTGAATGCTTAAGAGCAGTTTAGAAACAATTGACAACAAGCAAGTGAAGCAGAAGAGTGTTTTGTATTTACTGTTTATGCCATTAAGTACAGTGGTTTCAAGCATTTCACACACATTTCTACTCCTCCCACACACTGAAAAGATAAAACACGCACTACAACTGATCTTTCATATTGCAGGGTCACATCAGGAACTAATTTCATATCTATCTGGATATCAGAAAATTATCCTCTCATAAAACATGAAATCAAAGTTCAATTGTGACTGATCAGTGCACCTTAAACACTAATCATCTGCAAGCAATTCACAGATCAAAAGCAAAAAAAAAAAAACAAAATGAATACAAAAGATCAATTAAAACATTAAGTATATCTGATAATATAATTTTCATAGAAGATTTACTAATGGGAAAAGGGGAAAAAATCATTGCATGGATTACCCACTTGAAATTATTTGTCTAACTGCATAATTGCTTAGAAGCACAACAGCTAGGATTCAATCCTCAATCAACTACAGTTTATTAGTAAACATGGACACATTTATCTTGAATGCATCATATTTCTTTTTACCTAAGATATATGACCTACTGGCCTTTCACACTTCTAAATATGACAATAAGCTGCGCTGCCATTCATATGCATCATGTGAAATACGTGCTATCTACATGAAGACTAACTGCCAGATGTCCATCCAGAAGGATATGGAGGGGGAATAGGGAAAAATAAAATTCAAATTGTTTGAACAGCAGTTCATAGTCAGAGATGCACATCTATTGCAGAAGATATCTACGCTAGGTCCTATGTGATTAAAAAAAAATTTGTTCACGCCAGGTAAAGAGATTTGATGTCCCATAAAACAACATCATGAAGAGAAGTCCAATGATATGTTTTAAGAAAACAAACCCTATTATATTTCACTAAACAGTGTTAAAAGCAGCCCTTGAACCTACAGATCTGATTTAATTCTTGTTCTTATCTGCAGCACAGGCAAACACCAAGAACAGCATGTGAGCAGCTGGGAGTCCAGCGGCAAGAACATGCTCAGTGTCAATCCCCATCTCCTCTCAGAAGAGTGTTCAAATAGCCAGAAGTCGTGCTTCTCTTGGCACTGTCCTGGTTTCAGCTGGAACAGAGTTGATTCTCTTCAGAGTGCCTGATATGATGCTATGTTTTGGCTTTAGGAGAAAAACAACGTTGATAACACACTGATGTTTTAGTTGTTGCAGAACAGAGTTGCACAAAGCCAAGGACATTCCAGTTTCTCAGCTTCTCATACTGTCCTGCCAGCAAGGGGGTTGAGGGGCACAAGGAGCTGGGAGGGGACAGCACCAGGACAGCTCACCTAAACCGGCCAAAGGGATATTCCATAACACGTGACTTCTCGTTAAAAAAAAGAAAAAAAAAAATCTACAAAACTGAGGGAAGTTGGCCAGGGGGGGCTGCTGGGCATTGGTCAGCAGGTGGTGAGAAACTGCTCTGTGCATCACTTATTTTATGTACATGTACATATGTGCGTGTATTACTGTTATTTCTCTCTTCCTTTTCTGGCTTCATAAGTAAGTGCTTTGTTGTTGTTGGTTGTTTTGCCTTTTTTTTTTT
>WBMW01002239.1:515966-566137 GCA_013396635.1 Penelope pileata
TTTTTTTTTACACATCTCAACCTACAACCACCTTCCCCCATCCTTCCCTAATGCATGTTTCTGCCTTTACCCACGTGGATAGAAACAAGTTCAGCAAGCTAAATTGGACTTGCGTCCTCTGTCGAAAGTGAATCGCACTGTACTTTGTAGGACTCATGAACTCCCTCAGAACAGTAGTTAGAGGTAAAATTTGAACCTGTATAGTTTTTTTCCCCAATATCTTTACATATAGTTATTGTTGAACAGATTTAATAGTTAAACTCTCAGATACGCAGCGTTATCTTCCAGTACTACATTGAAAAAAAATTGACCAATCCGTAGATTGACAATGAGCAGAAATCCTGCCCTGTATATATTTAAATTATTTAATTAAATCTTTTTCCAAATTACAATCTGAATTCTGTTGATCTCACTGGAGAGTTCAAAGGCACAGACCAGGAATATACAGAACTCTAAAATAAGTTTATGGATTCATTTTTGTTAATTCTGAGATTTTTCCACCAGTGTTTAACCACAGGAAAAAAAAAACCTTGATGCACATAGATCATGGTAATGTTATTTTAATTAGACTTTGTGCAGAGACTGTCTGCATACACATTCATTTATTTTCAATATTAGTATCTTATTTTTCCCCCAAACTTAAATACATTCTAAACAGTATAAGTAACTACTTAATTCTTTTGGTTAACTCATTCATAATGAAAAAATATTGCTCCATTCCACGCAATTAAATCAGGCTCAGTAATATCCCCAATTAATAACCGGGAGAGGACAGGAAAAATAGCTTCTGGTAAAAATAAATGTTTGTAATTGATTCCACTTCTACGGGTGCTTCCAGATTGTTGGTAGACCGACTGTAGATAATTTTGCATTCGAATGTTTTTAATCATCTGAAGGCCAAATCTTTACCAACCTCTGGTTCAAATAACATAAAGATTGTACTTGAGATAACAAAAAAAGGACATTCTGAACAGATAAACGTGGCTCTAGAAACAGTGAAACAGAAAAAAACCTTTTATTTGAGAGTAAAAGTGCAAATGAAAATGTAACCTCAGAAGAGTCTTTCAACCAGCACATTGTCAGAGTCCAAGCAGGTAACCAGTGGCCATGCTGATGACTTTTGCAGGACCACTGCAGCCCCATCCCGGGGATTTAGGGTCTCTCAGAGACCTAGAAAGGCCAGAAAGATGTGAGGGATTCCAAATAGCCACAGACCTTCCTCTCAACAGGAGAAAATGAATGGTGTATATGAAAAATGAAGACACTGCACTACCTCGCAACAGCAAAAAGCGCGCTCTCAAGTGACAGAACAGTAATTCACTGTAAACAGGCAAGGCATTACTCTGAGCCTAGGAAGCATGTTTTTCTGCTCCTTAAACAGTAGTCACAGCCACAGCTGGGATAACGGGGAATGTTAACAAGGTTAAAAGAACAAGTACAAGCACAGCTAACAGTAGCTCAGAGCAATATGAGAAAGTGCCCACAAGTAATGCTTTTCCTTTCAAGGGTCAAATCATTCCAATCTCTCCTAATCCAAAGTTGCCTGATGTACACTTAAAGCTTCAAATTGTTTTAAGCTGTTATGCAGTTAAAACGATTTAGATGCATTCTAGTTTTAGAAAATCCTAGTTGTACGGCTGCATTTAGGATGGGTGCTCCGAAAGTAATGCCTCCTATTTTTCTAATGTTGGTCTGTGATGTCAGGAGCAGATGTTGGTGATACAGCAGTAGACATTGAACCTTCCAGCCAATATTCCTTTCCATTTTGTTGCCATATGACAGATGGCAGCAGAGGGGCAGTCCGACAAAATGGTGCCTGACATGGGAGTGCAGATGAAGCAAAGGTATGCCATTGAATTCCTCCTTGCAGGAAAAAAAATGGCACCCAGTGACATTCATTGATACTTGCTGAATGTTTATGGAAACCAAACAGAGGATGTGAGCACAGTGAGGTGGTAGGTGGTGTGTTTCAGCAGTGGCAACAGCAGATCACCTCTGTTAGTGCAGATATTTATGAGCATGGCACGCAGGCTCATGTTCATCGCTGGTGAAAATATATAACTAATGGTGGCAACTGTATGGAAAAACAGTGTTTTGTAGCTCAGAATTTGCTCTACCAAGTGGTGTTATTGTGCTCTTTGTATCTGTTGTAGTTTCCATTAAAGTAAATAGGAGACATTACTTTCAGAGTAACTTACATAATATGTACCTACCAAAATTATCTAAATTAGCAACAGTCTTGTATAACATCAAAAGTTGCCATTACTAAAGACGGGAGTCTATGTTTAATAATTTTATTATACCTCCTCAGCTATTACACAGTCATTATTAATACACATTTTCAAGCAACTTCTTTAAAAGATTCTTGTTTTTTAATAATTGGTTAATTATAATGTGATAATTTAAAAAAAAAAAGTGAATGCCTATATACAGAATTTCCAATATTAATGAATTAAAACATTGAATTCATTGTTATAATTTTTGTTTAAAGTAATGCTTTTATTACCCAGCTTTCAGGCATTCCTGCCTCTATAGCAATTTCAACAGCTATTTTCAAGTTCAAAAATGGGCATGTAACAACATAGTCTGAACATACAGAAAGGAACGTCGGAAAAAGTCTTTTTTTTACACAGTAATGTTGGTTTTTACTTTTCAAATGCATCACAGCTTAAAACATGTCTTGTTTCTACTGTCTTAATCCTAATCAGTTTAAAAGCATCAGACCTCCCAGGGACATCAGTCAGTGATACCTGATCACACTTTGAAATTGGTCACACAATGTTCAAGCCCCACAGCAAGTGTTAAGAAGCCACTTGTGCCAGAGCTACTTTGAAAAGAAGCACTCTAGCACTTCGGCATGGACACAGCTCCAACTCAAATAGTCCAGACAGATAAAGCACGAGCTACCTGTCTGTAAAATATTCTGAATTCATAAGCGTGGTATGGATGCATCCAATCTGAGATACTGCCAAATTACCAGGCAGCCTGCAGTCAATGGTACATAACTAAGTATGCTACTGATGACTGCAGTCAGACTGTCTTACTAAATAGCATGATCTGGGTACAAAACCTCAGATGCAATGCTTTGCTTAGTCTGACTGCACAGGAAAGTAGCAATCGATTATTAGAAAGTTATGTACTTTGGATGAACAGCATATTGAAGAACACAATGAAGCAATTACTGAAAACTGGAGAAGCAATAAATGTTGCAAGTTATTAAATTTGCAAGAGAGTGTCTACATATTTAATTAGCATTTGACAAGAGTGCTTAAGCAAGGAAGTTATAGCTTTTCAAAATATCAATTAGTATTTTTAGGAATAAATTGTTATCTTATTCTCTTCCTACAGCACTTTTGTTAAATGCCATTTAAAAGATTGCCATCATTATAACCAAGATAATGGTGGCAGCTCCTTTGGAGAGAGAGCAGCCTACTTCTACACCTACACATAAGAGCCACTCATTTCTTTAGTTGCAGTTCATCATCTGTTGCAACTGCAACCACAACTTATTCTTTTCAGACTGAATTCCTTGATTCATTAACTTTTCCTCTTCACACAAACCGATGTAACGGATATTACTTACATGAAGCCAAGTTACAGGTACCTAGATTGTGTTTGCTGCTGCTTTGATTTCTTGAATTCTCAGGGTGGCAAATGCTAGAACATAAGGCACATCCGAGAGCTAGGATTATGCCCACTCTTATCGTTTCTCATTCTTTTTAACAGAGAGCTTAGTTAGCTGATTTTTATTGAGTGGTCTAAGTTTGGATACCTTATTCATACCTGTTAAATACGCTTATAACCTGAGCTCTCACAACAGACTAGTGTGTACAAATAAACAAGATGTGAAGGTGAGGGAAATGCTCAAAAGTAAAACCCTGAGTACTTGAGCATAAATTCCTACTCTGCTAGCAATAATTTCCCTTCTAGGGCTTCAAGTATTCCCTTTTCCTTTGTGAATTTTGTAAGACTCCTCAGTGAATTCTAGTTTATCAATGATACCAGTGATGCACGTACGGTAACTTGAACTATCTGATTTTCATATATAGCAAGTATAATTGAACCTTGAGCAACATTTTTTCAGGAAACAAACCTGAAGAAAAAATAAGATAATACATGCATCTTTGAATCTGTGTAAGCAGAACCATGCTCAGTGAATAAAGATAAAAAATGTCAGTTCGGTGATCGAACAGTTCCTTTGTCAGTATTCCTCTAAAATGTAGCAAAAGTAAAAGCCTAAGAGTGAAAATAGACAGCTTCAAATATCTGAGGTCATTTTCCCAACACCCTTGAAAAAGAAAACCATTGCTAGAACTAGTTAAGAATAAGTTGATCCTGGAAGGATAATTTCAGCTATCACTAATTCCAGCACAAAAGGGAAGTAGACCTTAATTTAGAGCAGGTTAGAATAATTTAGCAGTTTCTAAAGTGTGTTTCTTTTCCTGTTATCAGCACTAACACAATTTCTGCTGTACCTCCATTTAACAACAGGATTGAGGAGGAGTTTAGTTTTGCCCAAGGCAAGGGACGAGGACTGAGAAAAGTACCAAGAAGCCATTTCCTCACTAACAAAGTCACAAGTTCAATTCTCCCTCCATCGCAGTTAGATGCAGTGTCTTGTGCAACGTGAGAGAGGAGGTGGTATCACATACACATTTACAGAACGTTGCTTTGGAAATGGAAAAAGCTGGCAATTCCTTGGGAAAAAAAAAAAAAAAACACCTAGAAGTGAGCACTGAATACAGAATAGAACTGCTACGTTGTCTCATTTGCTTCCAACTGAGCAATTTAGTTTAGACAGCAGACATGGTTAGCAGGCACGCTAATTATGAGGAGATGGAATGCAACAACTCGCTGACAATCCTGAATCAAGAGAAAAATGCCTTAAGGATGGCAGAGTGCACTGAATTTCTTACAAGCTCCAACTAATAGCAATAGTCAAATCTAATAGCTTGGTGAAGAAAATGAAAACAGACAAAAGATAAACATAGGGAGTGATTAAGATCCACCTGCTAATTACAGTGCTGTATTTACTTTATCTGCTTTAAATAGGTTGCCTTTTAATTTCCATATTTAATTTTTCTTTCATTGTGGAAAAAATAGAGATGCAAGAACGTGAACTGCAGCTTCCAATCACAAGTTTTAACTTCCACATCACCTCTTTTTGTGCTTCTCTCCTTCCTTCCTAACATGGATTGCTTTCCCTTCCATTTCATTTTCCCTTACACTCTTAAACACTTCACTATGCTCTGTATCTCTTTTATACTTGTTATCTCTGTAAGAAATCAGAATCAGGCCTGCCAGTTGTGCTCAGCAACTTCTTCACAGCCTTTGCATATCTTTGCCTCGGGGCCCATTTAGCACAAAGAGTAACAGACCAACCTCAAAAGCATTCAGGCTTCCTCGAGCTTCGTAGGCTTATGTGGGAATTTGATAAATTGATCAAACATACTACTGGTTAGTCATGAGCTCACTATCAAGAAGCTATATTCTAACTCATGTGTGTCCAACCTTTTGGCTTGTCTGGGCCGCATTGAGTGAAGAGGAACTGTCTTGGGCCTCAAATAAAATATATAGTATAGTTAACGTATGTAGCTAACAAAACTTATTTTTATAAAACAAAAAAGAACAACAAAAACATGAAAGTAGTGGGATATTTGACCTTGTTTATGAAACTAAAGCATCAGTCTGGTTTGATGGAAGTGGTTGCAATTCTCAGTGATTTCTCAAGGTGTTCATCAGAGATTTTGACAAAATGCTACTCTTCCTGTACTTCATCCTTGCAAATAGTCATTCACAAATGGGCATGCTGACAGAAAGCAATGACATGAATAAGGCATGATTATGAAGCAAGAGATATTTGTCTCTGGTAAGAGAGGACTTAAAGAATTCCGATAGACAGACGTTACCAAATTTTTGAGTTGATTGTCTAATTGCAACTCCATACATTCCATTTTAAAATTTACAGGTAATGTATTTACGTTGACTGAAAATGGAGTCAAACATACATCAAAAAATTGTGGGTTTTTTTGTTTGTTTTTGTCAATCTTGAAATCTATTCTCAAATTCCTTTATCAAAACAGAAAGCAGGGCTGCATACTTTTCACTGTTCGCAGGACTGTGTTTAGCCAATGTATCAAATTGCATACAAGTATTTGCCATAATTTGAGTTAGCCCTGCACTGTGCCCTCCCCTTGTCGTGGCTTCAACTCAGACGGTGTTAGCTGCTGAGTGATGGGTGCGCTCCCTGGACAAGGCTGGGCCAGGCCACTCATCAGTGAAGAGCTGTTGCCATGACAACACAGCAGCCAGGGGCAGGCCGCATTATGAGCTGTGCCAGGCCACAGTTTGGACATGCCTGCTCTAACTCAGCTCAGAGTTGCCAGAGGTGTTCCTAAAGGCTGTCTTTCTAGCAGCAATGGCTAAGACCCAGAGCCCTCTGCCAGATCCAGCACCCTCAGCTGCATCCCAAATTTCTCTTCTCTGCATCTAAAGTGCATTGTCCTTCTCCAAGAGCAAACAGTTCTACTCTTCAGGAAAAATAGCTATAAGCAAGTAGCCATAGATGGGCTGCACAAAGAATGTTTTATTTTCCCTAACTAAAGACAAGTTTTTGATAAAAACACTTTCCTGAATGTAATGTCCTTTCCTCTGGTCCTCCGTGCCCTTGGCAATTCATGCAGACCATTTGTATTCAGAAAGTGAGGTCTCAGACTCCTGGAATAACTCACCTTGAACTGATGGAAGCCACACAGAAGTGTGAGGGACTGAGTAACCTTCTGCTCCTTCCTCATCATCACAGCATGCACGCCACATGCTGCCCCAGTCAGGCTCCTAACACCACAGGACCTGCCAAGGTGACCCTGTTGCCATGGTAACCTTCTCTGACAACTCCATTTTCCTTAGCAAGAGCCAGGTTATCGTCTCAGATATTCATATTAAAATACAAGATCATCTGCACATAACAACCTCTCTTATTTGGGCTTTGTTCTCATTTCATCTCAACAGTGAAGCAAACAGACACCAAAGGAGGTAAAAGCTCATGCTTCCGAAATAAAGTCAGCAGTTTAGCAAGTCTGGATACAGTTCACTGGGAAGAATGCATTAATTCTTCACGCATCAGAGGCATTCACATTGTCAGAGGACTGCTTTGGTAAACACAGAGAGCAATAAACCTCTTCCCAAGATATGCCATGCAGTAAACTGATTAAGTAGTATAGAGCTAATTACAGCCTATTATGCTTCCTAAGTCTTTCAGAGAAGAGACATCTAAAGGAGTAGCATTCACTAATTAATAATTGTTGCAGGCTACCAGGTATAAAATAATCTAGAGGAATAGAAAATAAAGGCCTACATATTCATTTTACACTCATTAGCTTTAACGTGTCTGCAACAGCATCTTTCTTTCCTTTCTTCTACACCATCTCCAAATTCATCCGGCTATGTCACAGCAATTCCTCTCATACGAGCATTATGATCCAAAAAGGCCTAAGAACCAAGTGGCTTTCACTGTAGCTCACCTCTGCAGCCAACGTTAAGACAGAAGACCCAGAGAAACAAATTATGTCCTGAAGACATCTATTTCTTTTTGTTTAAAAGACAAGAAGGCTAAAAGATAGACTTAGACTAGACTTCAAAGTCACAGATTCTAAACTTCAGTGAGATCACAGTTAATCATTAGAAAACAAACATACACAACTTTAGGACAGATTTCAAGTGGAGGAGATAAGACAATGGTGAAACAAGACAAAGTTAACTGCCAATATGAAAGAAAACACATCGTTCTTGCAGATCACCCACACGGAACACAAAGAATTCCAAAATTACAAGAGGAAATTTAGATCATCTATCAAGACAGGAAAAAACACTCAATAACAGCTAAGTAACCAAACAGATTTTCTAGTGAGATTACAGCAGCCACAGCCTTTTAGGTTCTAAGGTATCTGTTACACATAACTGACTCTATCTTGCTGCAAAATTGCATCTTCAGTGAAGTTTCACCTTCCATTCTCTGGTTTTGAGGGTCCCTTCACCTTCCTCCATGCCCCTAAATGACAACACTGCTCATTTGAGTGTGTACACTAAGTACTTATTTCAAACTGGTCAACGTGCGTAACAAATACAGTGTTTGGGCAGGCAAGGAATTTGATGATCATTTGTCATTACAAGAATCAAAGCTTTGTAAGCAGAAGGTGAAGTTCTATTCTGTTTTCTACTAAATGAATTCCACACATACTGTTAAGAGTAAACCCCAAAAATGTTTTCTATGATATCATATTTGCCATGTAAGAACATACATGTCCAAGAGAAGAAATACCAATAGTCTCTATAGCAGTCAAGAAATCTAAATGCTTTCATTAGATTTCATAACTTCTGGATACTGACAAGTGAAAACTCAACAGAACAATAGTGTCATTTTAATTAAGAATTCAAATACTTTTAGTATCTTATATTTAAATGTATATATAGAGATAATTGTTTATTATTTGGTCACATGTCATCTGCTGAAATGAAGACATGCAGGCAGTCCTAAACCACAGTACTTGGACCTTTTCAAAATTTTCTAATTTTGGGTGTTGGCCATTCCTTCTATTTCCTCAGTAACCTTAATATTCTGTGAGCAATAGAGAAATTGAATGGTTGCCTACTCCAAACAAATCATAGCTGTATAGGTTATACAACAAATACGTGGTAAAGGTTAAGGTAGCGTAAGAGATTGGTCCTGTTCTTCAGCTGTCATTTGCAAACAATACTGGAAGCCATGACTGTAAGGTGCTACTCAGATGAGAAGAACCAATGACAATAAGAAGTGGCAGAATAACCTATTAACAAATGTGATAGCTTCTGAGTAGTCCAGTCAATGCTCATGCAGTGCTTGAATACTTAGTTAAAAAAATATTTTTTTTAAGTACTAACAGTTTAAGTAAACATCAATTCCTGTAAGGGTAAGACATCATTTCATCACAATATCACAAAGTGAAGGCTGCTGTATGATCTTACAAACTGGCATGTATTTTGATATTACAATGAATGAGGACTAAACCTTTTTTTTTCCTTTTTTTTTTTTTAAAAATATTTCTTACACCTTGCATCTTATATTTTCTTTGATCACATTAGAGAGAAAAGGGGGATTAATTTCCCACTGAAAGCTTAAAACAGCTTGAAATATGGCTAAAGGACACATTAATTTCTCACAGTTGCGTATTCCTCAGTAAGAATAGCCATAATTATTACAGATTCAAAAGCAAACTAAAGACTTCTAACAACATTAAAAATACTTATTGACAGAAAACAAATCAACTGCTTTACATCACTTTACTTCTAACTATGAAAATATTTCCCTCAGTATTTATTGTACAGAAAAAAAAAGATAGGATATCAGCTTTCATTTTCTAATCTGAATAGAAAGGAACTATAAATAAAAAATTACTTTTTCAAATTGAAAATGCACATGACTACAGGGGTAGAGCGACCTTTCAAGCCTGGACTAGCTTTTCCACATATCCTTGGAAATGCTGCAAAAACATTGGTCACAAATGTAAAGCTTTACTGAGCGCAAGGCAGGAATAACTTTTCCAAGTATGTTGTTGCACACCTCTTGTGTACAGTTTCACTTAGAGCCATGCAGTGGGCAGCACACATCATTTAAGTAGAGCCAAGAACTTACTGTTAGTCTAATGTTTCAACAATGCAGTAGTCCAAACTACAGTCTCATTACAATAATTAAACCTCATTGCCAGTGTTAAGTCTCATTACTAATACAAATAACCATTATGCAAATAAAATCCTAAAAACTACGTCACTCTCCTATGCTCTGTTACTCCTTTCAACACTCCCTGGGCTCAAAGGCTGACAGTCGCAGCCTCCCTTAAGCAGAGCTACTGGGGAACAGCCTTTCCTGCTCTGTCTGGACCACAATGGGCTTTATCCATTTTTCTTATCACGCTGCTTCTTTCCCACTGGATCTCAGTGACCCCAGGCTGTGGGTTCTCACACACAATCCTGGGGCTGCCTACCCTATCCTAGCTCTATAGCTGAGGCTGCCATGGACATAGGAAACCCAAACAGCCGAGCCCAACTCAAGCTCAGACAGTTCTCCTGAGGCCCTGCCAGCCATGACAATACAAGCCTACTAAAATGGCTAAAGTCCCATTTAGTGCTATCATCAACTGATAATGGCAAAAGTCTCATTTAGGGAATCAATATGCAACTACGTTTCTCTCCCAACAATGCTCATTCCGTAGTTAGGCATTCAGTGGATAAACCAGAGTAAGGGTGTTTGCATTTGTTGTTCATGTGCAAGTATACAAACTAAAACATACATATTTAAGTGGGCATAATGTGAAGCTCTAATAAAACAGTTTCCCTCCAGACTTTCCAAGTTAAAGCCAATACAAAAATCGTTCTAATAAAATCAGTATCTAAGTGATATCATTTTGCTCAGGGTTATCGTTTTTTCCTTGACTGATTGCATCCTGAGGGTGAACGCAGCAAACCAAAAATAGAACCTAAGAGCGATTTCAGGCTTGCTTTGTACTCTTAGTAGAATTAAATTTACTTGTAGCTAACCCAAAACCTACTTTGCAGCTATTCTGAAATCTGCTGAAGCTGAGATGCTATGCTCTACCTTACACAAAGTTTTTAGTCAACAATTTCTGTGATTCTTCAGACCAGCTGGAAAACTGATGAGCCTTGAAACTACTACCTTATTTTTCCCTGTAGATCTATTTCTATAAGAAATATACCTAAATTAAAAGAGACATAGCTGTAGTTCTCTGCAAACAGAGGACGACTGGGATGAAAACTAACATAGAGATTTCCTCCTGGTTTCCAGTTCATTTTAGACCTTGGCTCCTAAATCTCTTCTTAAATTTATTTACTGCACAAGGCTTCTCTAGATTATTCTGAGCTGCAAGGTAAACTGTTGGACAGCCCACCCTGGAGTTCAAGGTGACTGAAAACTTAATGTGCAGAGTCTACAGAGGAAGGTGTTGCTACAACACACGTACTTTAATAGAATTCATGTGAATTGCCTCCGTCAGTTTAACTTCCAATAACAGTTTAACCACAGAAGCTGGAATCACAGATTAAGTATCCAAACATTTTGTCAGGGTCTTGCATTGTGTAAAGAGCCCCCAGCCCTGTGACAAAATGTATTATATGTCCATTTAGTAAAATTAAATCTGACTTTGGCATATATAAAGGAGCAGCAATCAGTCTTCTCAGCTGAAGGCAGGCAGAAATAGCGTACGCAAGTTTTTTCAGCTTTTTCAGCTAAGTTGCATGAGTTAAAAACATTTATGACCGCACAACTTCCCCTAGGGAACTTGGGATCATAGCTACCACCCAGAGGTTCAGACACTATCAAAAATATTTGAAATAAGTAATGTATTTTCAGTACAGATAGCATTTATTTGGAAACTGAAAATACATCATATGCAGTCAGAAACTGAATAAGATATACACGCTGAGGATAATCCTTACAGAAATTTACAATCAATATTCAAAGTTAATGTCGACCAATGTTTGATTAGAACATTTAGCAAAACGGTAATAAATTTCCAGAAGTTAAATATGAGTGGAAACCTTTGCCTATGTCACACTGTTCGACAATCTTAATATCACAGAATCACAGCACCGTTGAGGTAGGCAGGGATCTCTGGAAGCCATTTGATCTAAACCCCGCTCAATCAGGGACACCTAGAGCAGGTTGCTCAAGACCATGTCCAGACAACTTTTGAATATCTCCAAAGAAGGAGACTACACAACCTCTGTGGGTGACTTGTTCCTTTGCTTGATCACCTTCACAGTCAAAGAGTTTCCTGATGTTCAGGCAGAACACATTGTGTCTCAGTTTATATCCATTGCCTCCTGTCAAGCGGGCACCGCTGAAAAGAGCTTGGCTTCATCTTCTTTGCACCCTCCCTCCACACATTTAACAACATGGACAAGACCTCCCACTTCTCTTCTCAAGGCTAAGGAGTCACAGCTCTCAAAATTTCCATATAGGAGAAATGCTACAGTCCCTTAATCATTTCCATAGCATTTTGCTAGACTCTCATCAGTAGATTCATCTCTCTCTTGTCCTGGAGAGGCCAGAACTGGACACAGCACCCCAGGTGTGGCTCTGCCAGTGCTGAGTGGATGGAAAGGTTCACTTCCCTTGACCTGCTGGCAATACTTGGCCTAATGCAGCCCTGGACACCCTTAGCCTTCTTAGCAGCAAGGGCACACCGGGGACACATATTCAAGTTGGTGTCCCCCAGGACTACACAGATCCTGTTCTGCACAGCTGCTTTCCACCTGGGAAGGTCCCAGCACATACTTGTGCCTGGGGCTGTTCCTCCCAGGTGCAAGATTTGGCTGCTGAGCTTTTTAAGACTTCTATTAGCCTATTTGTCCAGCCTGCATAAATGCCTGTGTCAGACATATTAAACCTCATTCGTATCTTTTTCTTAGATGCCAGTATCAAACATTGTTTTTGACATCATCATTAGTTAGAGAAAGCTAAGAGCTCATAAGGAAAGACTGTCTTGTACTGTCCAAACTAAAAATAGAAACAAAATATAAAGAGTAACAAAAACACCAGGAGGTCTGTCACTCACTCACCTGGGAGTAGGAACACAGCATCCCAAGAAGCTTTTCTAATCAAAAGAATATACACTGATGTGCCCACAGTTAATCATAACACACTTATTTGTTCATTGCTTGAGATAACGAGTCCAACATAGATATTCTTGGCTTCACAAACTGATTTGTATAATTTACTCATACATTAAGTGAGCAGCAGTCTGTACTGCAGAAAACCTCACTTCAGATTCTATTTTGCCCTCCACACTTGGCCATCAAGACAGAGTTCTGTCCTCCTCATTCACAGATCTCACTGTGGAGTTTCAGCATTATGCCATTACTACACAATTCTCTCACAACATGGGTACCATCTCTCCCACAGTTTTGTTTGTTTTTTAAATGCTGAGCTATAGATTGAATACACTATGATAATGTAGGGAAGAGGAGTACATGACATGGATCATGCTGCTGTTATCCACTGAAATACAGTTAAAGGATTCATAACTTTTGATACAAACTAGATAAAAACAAAACAGGAGATTGTTCAAAAATAAAGCTATATTTCACTTCTGAAGGAGTGATTTCTTCAAGTAAAAGTCACAAGATTGACATGACACTTGGCAGTTTTGCCACATACCTCTGCATGATACCAGATACCTCAAGTGATATCTATATTTACAGGAAAACACAGAGGAAGACATATAACGTAAAACAGTTGTCAGGACCTACTCAACACAGGGATTTCAGAGGCCAGAAGCAAAGTAGCAACCAAAGAGCATTGCTAGACAATGACTATCCACAGAAATGACTTTGGACACCTTCGGTCTGTAGACAATTCTCACTAACTTCACCCCGCAGCTTGCATTTTTCTGGCAAGACAGTAAGTGCTGGCTGCCATCAAAGCAAGTTCTCAGCTGCTTTTTGAATGGTTTGACTGTTCTGCTGTACTTGGACAGGAAATGGTGCGTGAAACAACAAATTACTTTTCTGAATTGTGTTGAACCTCTCACACAGAAAAGATGAAAATGAGTACTACTTGAGTAATGCTCCCATTTTACTTCTGTCCACAGTTTGATAAACAGAAATATGTATGTGGGCTGCGCCTGTCTGGGATGCCATGATGTCTGCCTGTTCATTCAGACTGCCTGCTCCAAGTTATAGGGAAGGTCCCCTTCTGCAGAGAAATCCGGTCTTTGCTTAAAGGATCCATCTATACAGTGAGAGACCACTTTTCAAGACTTTAACCTATTTTGTAATTTTTCCTAGTAGCTCACTGAAAATTCTTATGTTAATACTTCAAAAAAATGCAGATACCTTTAAATGTTTCAGAGAGGAAAAGAATAGTATGTGAGTTTCTTTAAATACGCCTATTATTGTACACTAGCAGTATCTGTTTCACAGCAGTGTGTATAAGGTACTTAAAAAACAGACTTGGATTAAAAAGCTAAAATGGCAGTTCTTTATTATTATCCTTAGTATTTGTCGCCCTGTCTTTCATCCTTTTGTATTCTGATAATCCAAATCTTTAAATCCTTCAAGAACTCATTTTGGGTTTGGGGTTAAAAAAGATTTAGTTCAACAGAAATGCTAACTTTCCTCCATTAAATCAGTGCTTTCATTTTATATACCAAATAAAAAATTTTAAATATATATAATAAAAGTTTTAATGAATGATGGAAAGTACCGCATCGTGCTAGCATTTATCACAAGAAAGCCTGAAGAGAGCACAGAACTTTTGCTCTTCTCTGAAATGAAAACTAGTACAAGTTAAACTATATCGTTTCCTCATAGAAAAGAAACAATTAAAAATCATTTCTATTACAAACTAGAAAATAATTGGGTGGTTAATTAGGGAAAATAATTCAGCTAAACCACTGGTTATGGTGTCAAAAGACTAGATGTGTGCAAGGAGTTAATGCTGTGAGCAGGTTTGCCTTAGCTGAACAAGGCAGTTCTGTTCAGCTTTAGCAGAATTCAGTTTATTTCTTCAGCTCTCTTCAACAAAAAATAGTAGTTTCTGAAGTTAATCAAAAACTTACGATGGACAAAAAGACAACTCAAAAGAGAACTAAGTAGTAACTGTTAGTCCATACTATTTAATTACTAAGAAAAGCCTCATTGCAAAGACATCCTAGTGCCTTCCTCCCAGCGTGCCCTGTACTCTGCAGCTGACTGTTCCCAATGACTTAAGGCAGAACTGGGGGAAACATCTCTTTCTTCTCATTCTGGGCTAGGGGGGACTTTCCACATTTTCTTACCCCACTCTGCTTCCTTCCCACTGAATCTTAGCCGCAGAGTAGTGGGTGCACATGAGCCTCAGATGATACTGGGCTGTGGGTGGTCACGCACCACCCCCCAGGACCACGATATAGCAGCAATCTGGGACTGCCCACCTTTCTTGAGCCTGGTGCTCGCAGAGCTGAAACTGCAGCTGGGGATGCCATGGGCACAAAACCTTAGATATTTAGGGCACGAAATCACACCATCACAGCAGCGTGTCTTCAGTCTCATCTACAGAGCTAGGAGTCAGTTCCTCTGAACCTTTAATCCCTGATTTCTTTTTAGAAACCACTGACAGCAATGCTAAGCAGCTTTCAATTGCTGAAGTAAAATCAGAAAACACAGTTGTTTATGTGCAGTCACTACTGCACAGGAAGACAGGAAGAAAGCACGCTGGTATCAAAAGCCCAATTTCTCTACGTTTTGAGAGGAAAAAGCCCCTAAATTAGGAAGATCTGCAGGAAATCTAACCCAGAAAGTAGAAATGATTATTTTCAGCTCTTGAAAGGATACTGGAAAGGAAAAGGGAGCATCTACGAAGGCTTATGCTCTATAATACTGGAACAAGTTACGCTATTTTGTTATCAGTTTGTTCTTTGAAACCAGACTCTGCTTGTGCATCCAAGGAACCTGCTAACAGCTAAACTAACTTTTCCAAAGGCACAGTGTGCATGTTCAGATCACCAGTGGTATGAGGGCAATTAAATACCTTTTGTGAATCTGAACAACGCATACATTATTGAAAACTAAAGCATCCTAGTCTCTCTCTGCTCATGTAACAGTTTCAACAGTGCCGTGGTGAACACGGGTTCATCTGCTTACATACCCATGTAGAAGTAGGACTCCAAACCCCAGACCTTACTTTTGGTTTTGTAATAGATAAAATTTGGCATCCCATAAGATAAACATTTTCAATCATCTCCAAAGAGCCTGTGGAAATACTCCAAGGCTTCCAAATGAAATTTAGTACAAAAGACTGGGGCCTTTTTAGTAAAATTATAAAATGTCACTGACAAAATGACAACAGAGCTATCAGCATGTAGGCAATAATTCTGCTGCTGACTAAAATTGAAACAGGTCAAGAAAGAATAGAGAATAGGGGCAATGAGTAAGCCTGATTCATATCTGGATAAAACAAAGCATTACTTAGCACAGCTGGAAATAGACTTTGATGTAAGATTACAGAAAGTGCAAGGAGAAGTTGAAGCTTTCAAAGTTACCCTGCAGTTAGTAGTAATGGAGGGTGAAATGAGAGCTATCTGCATGACTTTCTACCCTACTGCAAAATGGACACTGCAGATTTACCTCCTTGAAAAATCATCCTTAACTAAACCGTGCAAACTCCTTCATCTAATAAGAAAGAATCCACTAATTTAAATTCTGCATCTTAATTTTTCCCTCTGAGGCAAAACAAGAAAACCTAACTTACCTAGAAAATGAAGCAAGAAAACAATGAGAAACTACATAGGAAAACTCAGAGGGCATGACAACAGATCATCCTGTAACTGAGTGGGCACCAGCACTGTTTTAAATGCCTATACTTACATGTGAAGGAACGCAAAATCAATAAGCATTAGCCAAGACCAGGGATAGGCAGCAGCCCAGCTCTGAAGAGGCAAGGCAGCAAAAGCCTTCTTGGATCTGGAGGGCTCAAAGGTGATAGGGAAGAAAGAATCACGCTTCTGAGAGGGAACTAGTAGAAGCTATAATAGAGAACTTGTGCAGAAAATTCACAAAGTGTTTCAGTGGTATTATCATAGGTTGCTAGCATATCACATATACACACACAATGGATTCCTATTTCCCCCCACACTTCTTTGCTTCTGTGAGTGCACAACATATGTCTTCCACTCTGTCAAATGTCATGTGATACCTTTTAACTTACACCCACTGTCTGATCTTTCTTACTGCCATCTCCTTCCTGCCAGCAGAACAACATGGTTTGATCATGTTTCTTGGAACCCACTGATGCTACTTTCTCATTTCCCAGAGAGTACTTGTACAGAATGACAGCGAAGTACTCTCTTCCAACACTGTGTTAATTTGCCTGTAGTATGCTCAAAGCCACTCTGCTCTGCAAATCACACACAAAATTCAGGAACTGCATACAATATTTTGGAACAGTAGAGCAGAGGAATAGCCTAGCCTAAGCATGAATTATCTTGATTTGATTCAGACTGAAACTTGACACAGATTTCCAGCTTAGATAATGAAACTTTGACAAGACAGACTGAAAATAGTGAAGCCATTTCTCACAAGTTATGTTGCACTGGATGGTTTGTAGCTGCAAACCCTCTATTTAAATTTAACGGGTTAAAAATATTCACCTAATTGAGCAATCAGCTGAGCATTAGGTGCTTTATAGCAGTATCACAGATCAAACTGACAAAGCTGACAGCACCCTGTTGCACGCAGATACAGTAGCATGAAAATTCTGTTGAGAAGGTGTGTGTTTTACACAGAATTACACTTGGACAGCAAGAAGTTTGCAAACTCTCATTCAAAACTTGGCAAAAACCAGAATTAGGGCTGCCTGCATACCTAGATATAGAAAACGTACATAAAAGACAACTTAAATAAAATAAAAACACAAAGAAAAACAACAAAAGCTGATGCTTGGCCAGTGACCTGAGCATCAACAAGTGCACAAATTCACCCTAACTCAAAAAGTAGGCTTAAAAACTAATTTCGTCACAGCTCTCTTAATTCAGCTGCAGGTTAACAATTATTATAATTGCTGACGAAGGAAAACTGTTAGACAGACTGGCATATCAGACTTAGGCACTAGCTAATAAATCGAAGACTACCAGCATAGCATGGATTTTTTTTTTAAGTTATAAGAAATAAGGCACAAGGAAGACGCTATTACATTAAATATATCTAAAATTAGTTTTCAATCCAGTGTTGCTACCTTAAGATTCTCCTTTCTGTGCTATACCATGGCAAGTTTAGAATGACTGGTTGCCCTTGAGGGAAGAAGAAAAGCAGAGCCTCATCGTCTTTTAAAAAATAGAGCCATGCCATGTTATAACATCCATTATTTGATCATCTAGTTAGATTTTGTATCACAGAATGTTACGTGAAATTTAGTATCAATATTACCTTCCATGGCAGCACAGCTGTTACTTGTTTGAAATTTCCAAGAAAACCAAGCAACAGAATGGGATAAGTAATAAAAAAAAAATAGGAAATAAAAAAAAATTCAATGCATTTATGTGGCATTCTTGTAAGTAAACTGAATTGTGTAGAAGCATATTCATCCTGGACCTTTCTGATCAAATCTACAAGTTTATATTCTACTCCTTAACCTTTTTTTTTTTTTTTTTCAGGAAGAAGAAATCTGATCTGGAGCAGATCAAAGAAGTTTCATAGTTATATGGCTGTATGTTTATTATAAAACTCTATATCAATGTTAACTAATGAGGAACAATATTAGTTATCTAACAGTGACGAGATATGGCCCATCTCCCATTTAAACAAGTGGAAATATGGAAGCAGAACTTTGGTGAGGTTTTGCTGTTGTTGAGCCAGAAAAAAATATATTAAGTTCTATACAAATATTCACAGGCCTGCCTTGGCGACACATGCTCTGCAAGTTTCACTTTTGTCAGCCCTCACATCACTGAGCTTAGAGGTATGATGAAAAGGCCACTCAAATAGAGAAGCCCTGTTTATGAAATGGACGAGTTCACAAAATAATTCAGTTTGTCCAGTTGTATTCTCACTAAGGAAAAAGATGACATTTATTCCTGAAGCAATTACACTAAAGCTGACTGTTAGAATTATGCTTCTCCAAACAGTAGAAATATCTTCTGAAATATATCTGTGTATGAAAAAAGTCATTCTAATCAAGATTTCATCATGTAAACTTTCATGCAAACTTTTCTGAAGTCAAGGCAAAAGGGAATCAACATATAAGAAGTCTCCATCAGATGCTATTACAGGATTATTGAAGCTTTTAAACGTGATGTTGTGGGAAATGTATCATACATTGAGAAAGGCAGGGGAAAGAGGAGATAGGTAGAGAAGAGCACTGATAACTAAACCAGCTATTAGCTGGATTATCTGACAGGTGTTTGTTCTTACCAGCTGGGTATTATTTAGTCCTGACTCAGTGAGCCTGAAATGCTTTAGAGACACCTCAGGGAGTCAGGTTCCCTGCTGTTAAAATGACAGTGACTCAGTAAATGAGTTCCTTATGTACATGCCAGCACACTTTGCGCTTGCCTGCATGATTACACCTCAATCCTTCCAAAAACTAAAATTAAATATATATGAAAACCAGAAGAGATTCCATTAGAACACAAAACAATCATCTGCAGTTCTTACCCCTGAGTTCCTTAATAATTATGCAGAGCCCATTTTGAAAATATTGCTAACATCAGACACTTCTCTTGCAGACATGTTAGGCTCAAAAGCTTTTATGGTTACATCTGTACAATAAGTGGAAGATAACCAATTAACCAAAAATACTCATTGCTGATTAGGTTACCCAGTTTCACTGGCAGCCAAACATTGTGTTTGAATCTCTAACAGTACTAAAAAGGGAAATGAACCCACACTTTAACACTGAGGAACCACAACTGAATGCTACTCAGAAATCTATATGAAACATTGCAAGGAGTATAGATCTAATCTATACTGTGATTTTTCAGGTAAATTCAGGGTCTTCAGGCATGGAATCCATAAGAGGAAAGAGAGTAAAGTGTAACTAAAGAGGTAATATCTCCTTACAATGTAAGTTATTTAGTTTCAAAAGAAAATGATTCCCCCCCCCCCTTCCCACTCATCCTTAAATATAAATGAATTCATATTTATCACTCCACCTCCAGTCCATATTGAAGTAGACTCAAATCAAGAAAATTGGGCTCCTCACACAGTTACGGTAGACGTAAGAGTTCTGCTAATTTTTATGAGTAATTTTTCCCCTTACTACATTTCTCATATAACTCAAAATAATATTTTAAGATACATGACCCCTGTATGAAACTCATTATGTCAACAAACTTCCATAAAAAGTAGATAGGGAGGAGAGTGAGAAGAAAATCTGATTCTCCAGAAGCATGCTGAAACCCATCCACCTAGTGTCTGGCAAAGCCGACAATAACTGGCAGCTTGACCACTTGGCCCATCATTTCATTTCCATGCTTCAGACATCTCGGCTTAACTACCAAAGGACACAGTTGGCATCAATTTTATTCTCTGTAGATTTTTCTACTTCAGAGGAAAGGTGAGAATAGCATAAATAAATGCTCACATATTAGCAACAAAGCTACTACAGATAGTAGCAAAGGTACACACAGTGGGTTTGATTTAAAGTATAAACTGAAAAAAAACACACTTGACAACAAGTAGGCAACACAATTAAGTGCTGAGCAACAGCAAACTACGGAAGAGATCAGAGCACATAACATTGTTTAAGGCATGGACAAAGATTCCAACAAGAAAAAAATACAAAAACCACAAAATCATAATGTAGTTAAAACAACAGAAAAAAACCAACACCATTATATTTTATTTTTATTTTTTTTAAAAAAAGAAAGTTTAGACATTTCAAAGTCACATTTACTTAAGCTTTTCCAATTGCCTAAAGATTCTTTGTGTGCACATTATTCTGTAAAGCTAGGCCACACTGCAAGCTATTTCATTTCTAAACAGAGCATCTATTTTTACTTCTCTGCAAACGATTATCAGGTAGGATATCTGGAAAAGAATTTGTTTTTCATTTTGAGAGTGAGCCTCAGCAAACACATGTAAAACTGGCAGTCAGCTTATGACTTCCTTGACTCTACTAATTACTAAAATTCGAATCCAAGTCAGACTTTGCAGTGCATATAAAAAGCTACAAGAAAATCCTAGCTGAAAAAAAAAAAAAAAAAGAGCTTAGGCGATCTACATGTCTGTAGCAAGCTATCCATAAGAGTTAGCTGTAAGAGATAAACATGGTAACAGAGACTGTGCTAAAACTGGTGAAACAAAGGATTCTGAAACGTGTTACTGCCCTTAAAAAAATAAACCTATTTTCAGATGCTTTAGGTAACTTTTATGCACAAATGTCAGGTAACATCAGCACTGTGAGGTTTGTGCATATACTGTGATTAAAAAGATTTGAGAGCTCTTTGAAGTGTGGTTCTTAAAGAGCAGAACAGAAGCAAGTGATATTCTTACAGCATTTCAAGGAACATTACACGCAAGTTTCTAGCGGAAGTCACATTCTCTGAGACACGGTATTGCAGCATTGATTCTAATTGTATACTGATTTCAAACAAATAAAACAATGGGCCAAGCTCTCAGCTGAAGTAAATTGGCATGGTTCCACTAACATTAGTAGATTTAACTCTATTTATATGAAGTGATTTTCTGCACACTGATAAATTTTGTGAAGTTGTTTTTGCAAGCAGTATTTTTACCTCAGGAGGTGTGAAGTTAACTGGGGCCCACTGTAGATTAACACCAAACAGCAGCAACGAGCAACTAGTCATTAAAAACTTGCAGGAACAAAATAATAGCAATGCTTTTTGTTGTGCAGCAGCAATGAGTTCAACAGGCCAGTCAATTGAATGTAAATAATTGGTTAACTAATCAAAAACTGGTTCAAACTCCCTTTTATTCACGCCAGTGCAAATTAATAGGAATTTCACTGCAGTCAGTAGTGATACACCAATATATTGACAGGATTATCAGGCTTTGATGAATACCTTTGTGTAATTTTTCTGGAGTATGACATGGCGGCAACCTACTTATATATTCTTGCTATTAGGAACCAGATGAGGTTTAACAAAAGCAAGTATAGAGTCTTGCACCAAGGGTGGAACAACCACATGCATCAGTACAGGTTGGGGGATGACCTGCTGGCGAGGAGATCTGCAGAGAAAGACCTGGGGGTCCTGGTGGACTACAGGTTGGCCATGTGCCAGCAGGGTGCCCCTGTGGCCAAGGAGGCCAATGCACCCCTGGGGTCCATTAAAAAGAGCATGGCCAGCAGATCGAGAGAGGTGATCCTCCCTCTCTACTCTGCCCTGGTCAGGCCTCACCTGGAGCGCTGTGTCCAGTTCTGGATTCCCCAGTACAAAAAGGACAGGGATCTCCTAGAAAGAGTCCATCAGAGTGCCACAAAGATGATAAAGGGCCTGGAGCACCTCCCTTATGAGGAAAGGCTGAGTGAACTGAGTCTGATCAGCCTTGAGAAAAGAAGGCTGAGAGGAGATTGTGTCAATGTTTATAAATATCTAAAGCATGGGAGGCAAAGCAATGAGGTCAGACTTTTCAGAGGTGTGTGGTGATAGAACAAGGGGCAATGGAAAAAAACTGGAACATAGGAAGTTCCACACAAACATCCTAAGAACTTCTTCATGGTGAGAGTGACGGAGCACCAGAATAGGCTGCCCAGGGAGGTTTCAGAGTGTCCTTCTCTGGAGACATTAAAGATCTATTTGGATGCCTACCTGTGCGACCTGCACTACAGAATCTCCTTTGGCAGGGGGGCTGGACTCAATGATCTCCAGAGGTCCCTTCGAACCCTTGCAATTCTGTGATCCTTGACTAAACCACAGAATCATAGAATGGTTCAGGTTGGAAGGGACCTCAGAGATCATCTTGTTCCAACCCCCCTGCCATGGGCAAGGACACCTCCCACTAGACCAGGTTGCTCAAAGCCCCATCCAGCCTGGCTTTGAATACTTCCAGGGAGGGGGCATCCACAACTTCTCTGGGCAACCTGTTCCAGTGTCTCACCACTCTCACAGGGAAGAATTTCTTCCTTATATCTAGTCTCAATCTACCCTCTTCCAGTTTATAACCATTAGTCCTTGTTCTGTCAATACCTGTCCTTGTAAAAAGCCCCTCCCCAGCTTTCCTGCAGGCCTCTTCAGGTACTGGAAGGCTGCTATCAGGTCCCCCCGCAGCCTTCTCTTCTCCAGGCTGAAGAGTCCCAACTCTCTCAGCCTGTCCTTGTAGGGGAGGTGCTCCAGCCCTCTGATCATCTTCGTGGCCCTCCTCTGGACCCGCTCCAACAGCTCCACATCCTTCTTGTGTTGGGGGCCCCAGAACTGGACACAAGACTCCAGGTGAGGTCTCACGAGAGCAGAGTAGAGGGGCAGAATCACCTCCCTCGACCTGCTGGCCACGCTTCTCTTGATGCAGCCCAGGATATCCTGTTGGCCTTCTGGGCTGCAAGTGCACACTGCCAGCTCATGTTGAGTTGCTCATCAACAGACACCCCCAAGTCCCTCTCCTCAGGGCTACTCTCAAGCCATTCTCCGCTCAGCCTGTACGTGTGCTTGGGATTGCCCCGACCCAGGTGCAGAATAATCTGTTCCACCACAGTTATGTAGTGCAATTCCCAAACTCCACTTTCTTTACATCCTAAGCATGCTTGGATAAAGTATTATTACAACCTTAAATTGTCTAATATAGTTCAATTGATTAAGAGAGGACAATATGATCTATAATACTTTTGTACCATTGACCCCTGCATGTGGGTAATCGTTTTTGCTGTCAAAAATTGACTAGCTAACCACTAACTCAGACAAAGTAACGTGATCTTTGACCTAAAATAAAGATTCCCCAACAATGAAAAAAATAGTGATAATATAGCACATTTGCAGAAGAGGGGTGCTTAATGTCATCATATAATTGTTCAGTACTACATCTCAAGATTGAAGGACATATAGAAGGAGCACAAAATTAATAACCAGAATGAGCAAACATTGATGCAAGATTACCTATAAACCTGGACACAAAGACTCTTCTCTATGTACTCCCATGCTGCCACAGTGTGAGAAACTAAAACACAGCATCATATGCACATGATTACAACAAAATATAACCAAAAGATTCAGAATTCTGTGTCAGTTATGGTCAGACTATTTATTACTGTCTCAACTGTTAAGATAAATATATCATTAATGTTAGCAGGTATGCCATTTATTTACTTCACATGACTAAAGCATTCTCTGTAAAAGCCATACAAAAGACACAGCTTGTCTCTAATCTTACCATCTGTGAGGATTATCTCTACATACCAGTATTAAGTTATTCAGGTAACAGTGGCATTGCTAAGAGTCATTGCCTAAATATAAATGATAGCAATGTCATCTCTCCTAACAATAGTCCTTGAATTTATAGTGTAGAATTTATTTTTCCAGCACAAGCAGTGAGAAAATATGATAAAAGTATATTACAAAGACAGTGAAAGATAACTTGAAAATTATAACATTATAATTTTATAAATACAGTTAAATTTCACAGTATAAGATACAATATTTTGCTTTTCGGCTACAGACTTGAAAAGCTGGAAGAATTGCTCTGGGGCAAGAGAGAAAGAGCTCTATCCACTAGGATTTTCCTGTGACAGCATAGGACAGATCCTCTAACGATGAAGACTTATGCTGCACAGAAGACAACAGTTAACTTCAGAAAGCAGAGGGATCAAAATGAAATATATGTATATATATATATATTATTTGGCCTGGTTCCACACAAACATTTTACTTTGTGTTACTTATCACTAATTTTCGTTCAATATCCACCGAGAGGAGAATAACCACCCATAGCGCATTCAAAAAACAAGTGACAGTGAAAAACACTTCCATTTCTAAACCAGCCCTCAGCTTAAAGAAGTACATTTTGCAAACATTTTTCCAATGCCTTCTTGCACATCACAGTTAAAGTGCAGGGCATCGGTTTTCAGCCAATAGACAAGTAGGGTCCATACTTGTAGTAAGTTCAACATGAGGGATAAGAAATGAATAATATAAAAATGTTTGAGTATCCTTAGAAAACTCATACCCTTGATGGCAATGATGCTTCTAAATTGAAATGCTGAGTAAACAACTTCTGCTCATGATCTGACCTCACTTTTTCTTACAGATTGCAACCTGAACTGCTGATTGTCCATTGCAACATAAATTATGAAAAGCTGACCAAAAAAACTGCCACATATGGGATCTGGGGGGCATTGATGAAGGGAAGTCACGAGGAGAAAGTATTCAAGTTCCCAACATGGAAAGGTTGTCTTTGCTTTTCTATTTTCTGTTAATAAAGACCTGTTTCAAGAGTAAAGCAATTCTAGATCTTCATTATAGTGTTATTTTACAATCGTCTCTCTAACAGTATCCCTTATCTGCAAGCCAGTACAGAAAGCGACCTCACAAGAACAAAGTCAACATTATATTCCCTTACCTTCTTCCATTATAAGGCCCAATACATTATTTTCTTTCTCATCATTTATATCTCACATTTTAAAATACAAAAAGAAATTAAATGGGCTATTACTAGATTCTGGTCAGAAATACCACAAAATACAGCAGAATACCTAGTACAAGTCATATACTCTCTATGTTGATAATAGTGAAAATATTATAAAGAAAAAGAATGATCATTTCCTCAGATAACATCAATCTTGTTTAGTGATTATCTGCTGCAACAACGTAAGATTAGTAAAGTATTATAGCCAAGTTTTACATTTCACAGATATTAGATGCAACGCAATCCTGCATTGACTCTTTCTATACCAGCGTAAACTTTTAGTATACTGTAGTAGTAATGTTAACTTCATAAAATGAAACTTTAGAGAAGTCTAAAAGAATTAAACCTGAAAAGCCTACCCTGTAAGGAAATAATAATTCTTTAAAATTTATTCAGTTCCTGAGTTCAAAAGAAAGCCAGATTTCAAGTAGAGTTTGATCTTTGAGCAACAAGTAACAGCAGTAATTCAAGCAACATAATTACAATCACAACTTCATCACCACTAGGGGAAAAAAAAAAAAAAACCATGAGGGGACAGTCACACTCGGTCAGCAGGATATAATAGGTATGGTAATATATTGACAGGCGGAAGAAATTCTGTAATCAGTGACACCAGAACAAGGCAACAAGAGTGGAGAATACGCTCTTCCACATGAGGAGAGTGGAAATTGGAAAGCACGCCAACTGAAACAGAAAAGGTCAAAATAAATAAGGAAGGATTTTTATCTGGACAAATCCAAAACAAGATAGCTAAAAATTCAAACAAGAGAAATAAATAACAGCTTGTCAAAAAATAATTTGAGGCAAAAAGATGGCAGCAAAAATAAGGTAATTTCAGGAACAAGAGGCTGCAATACATCCTTTTAATTTGGTCAAAGAGTTCAGCCTTTCAAAAAATTAGCACTGGAAATAGAGGTAATTTGTACTAACAAGGAATCGTGATAGTTATGATATAGCCATCTTTCATGAAATAGCAGTTTTGCACTCTCATCAAGGGTTTGTTGTTGTTCTGTTGGTTTTTTGTGTGTTTTTTGTTTTGTTTTTGTCCTAACAACAGAATCATCAGATTTAAATAAGATTAAGGATAGCATAAGAATCAAAGCAGTGACGTGTATTCTGATCAGTATCTGACTTGCATACTGACACTTTGACATGCAGGGTTAAGCAAGCTGAGGCCAGAGGCAAGCATTTAAATCAGGTTGCACAAGCACGAAACGTCAGCGCATCCTTAGACCAGAAAGCCAGGATAACCAGATGTTATGGTTTGACTTAGCAGATAGCTAAGTTCCACGCAGCTAGTCACTCACCCTCCCCCCTCCCCAAATGGGACGGGGGAGAGAAGTAGAGAGATACGCAGTAAAATACGTGGGTTGAGATAAATGCTATTTACTAAAATAGTAAAGAGAACAAAAGAAATAACAGTACATATATATATATATATACACAAAGAGGATACGCAGAGCAAGGGCTCACAGCCAGTGGTGACCCTTCCTCCCGGCTAGCCCCTTCCGTAACCAAGAGAACCCGGAAACCCCCCAAACCAATCCCATGATGTTATATGGGATGGAATAGCTCTTTGGTCAATTTGGGTCAGCTGCCCTGGTCCTGTCCCCTCCCAATTCCCAGCTCCTTATGCCCCCCTTAACTATCTCACTGGCAGAGGAATGCGGAAGTGAGTTATGTCCTCGGCTCCGCTCAACACTGCCAGGATGTTATCAGTATCCCTGAGGTACAAGATAAATCCATACTAGACACTACGAGAAGCGTAACTTCTCTTAGAAACTAAGACACCAGAACTAAGAACAAACGTTAGAACACATATATATCTGAAGCACTACAAGGATAGTTCTACCTTTAAAAACTTTGAATACTATGTTTTTTCTGATTTCTTTATTAAACAGTATAAAAATTTGACACTTCTTTATTCATCAAAAAAGAGCATAATAAGCTGTACATAAGATGCCCTGAATGTAAAACTTAATATCCTCTTAATACAGACGTTGTACACACATGTATCATACGGACATAGTAGGCAGGGCTCTACTGAATGTATGTAATTAATGGTAGCAATACGGCTATGTCACTCTAGCCCATACTGAAAATTGCGTTGGTGCAATTTGTAGCAACATGAACCTCTGTCGCACGGTATCTCACTTGGGGGAGGGGTTCATAGATGTCATCAGGAACTCCATGTAAAAGGATAGAAAATAATGTATAGTTGAAGGATCCCACAGCACTCTGACTGTGAACATGTCCAAATATTTTCTAAATGCAGCACAGTAGCTTTTAACACACTGTAAAAATCATTGTATACTAATCAAAAGAAGTCACAGGCCCGAGTTTGAATCATGTCATATTAGACAAGTAAGGGCTTTTGTTTTACTCATTTATTTGTTCAAGAAGAAAGGAATATCTTCTTCAGAGAAGCTCAGTTTTGACATTCATGAAGCTTCTATTTCAATTACGTTAAAATGAAATAAAAAGGAATTAAGAATTTAAGTTTCAGCAAGTGGGTGGAGAATTGATTCTTAAACACTTAAGAAAATGCTCTAGTCAGAGATCTTTTATGTGAAGATTATGGACTAGGTAGTCAGCTCACATCCTACTCTCCCATCGATAGGAGACTATCATCTTTGGTCTATAAAAAATTTCTAAATATTTTGATATCATTGTTACTGACTACATTAATGACTTCAGAAAAAAAAAGTTAATATGTTTACACACTCAAGGTTTTGTTTGCAGAATTCAGCAGATAACAGTGTTGTGTCTGAGGTCCATACTATCTGAATTCTAGGGAATTACTGAACAAAAATTATGACAGAATCAAATTTGCTTTTGTGAAATTTACAGATGAAGATACCAAGTCCAACAAGAAAAATAATTCCAGTATTAATGGTCTGCACTAGAGGGACTCTGACATATGTACATTTGTTGTACGATGTACAGGTTATATTCTTAAATTTTCAACTAAAGGAGCTACTAGTAGCTGTAGAATGTACTGTGGTCACAGAAGCACAAAAAGGGTAATAAATAGATATCTTTCAAAAGAGATACGAAGAAAGTGATATGAAAACGGAAAGGCAAAATGAGACAGTAGGAACACAGGTTACTGAAGAGCCAAAATCTTTCTTGCTGTCCAGCGGGAAATAATCACTTCTTCTATTCACACAAAGGTCTTCCTGAGTATCTCTATGTCTGTGAACTACAGACTGCATGCTGCGGCTAGATGGAACCCAACACTGAGCTGCATGTTGGTTATTTGCTAAGCTACACAGATAGCTTAGGTATGTATGCTTTAAGTTTTCTGTTTTAGTAATGAAGTAGCTAGTGCAATGGTTTGTAAAACAGTGCGTTAACCTGTTACCTAAAGGAAGCACTGCAACATTCCCTGCATCACATGTGAAACGTGCATTATACCTGCAGATGCTTCTAAATACAATGGTTTTATGTAGTTAGAATAGAAATGATGGTACTAACATGTTTATTAGTTCTGGCACATCCCTGAGACTGGCTAACAAATGTAAGAAAACACCAAGGAAAGAGTCTGCATTTTTTTTCCCTTCTAATACATCCCTCCTTCTCCAGCAAAATATCCCTCACTGATTTTGGTAGGTACTAACTCAGTGCTAAACCCAATTACCCAGACCTCTGAGTAGTAAATTCAATAGCAAAGGAATATTGGGAAGTTAGGAATATTAACATAATCCCTGAAGAGATAAAACAAAGGATTACAGGTGTATTGAAGGTACAAAGGTTACAGGAAAACAACATTGTTCAAAGACTTTGGAATGGAGAAGAGTAGTAGTACGAGGTGCACACGAACTTCCATGACTGCATTTTGATTTTAGCATTGCAGTAGCCTGACATTGCGTTTGGCTAGAATGAGTTTGCACTGTTTATATCCTGAAGACTAAAGCTGGGAGATTTGAGTATTTCATCTCCATGGAAGCAACAAACCTGAGCAGTGCTGGCAGGCTCACCTGAAACCCTTAAAAGTAGACTATAAAGTAGCATATGCACTGGTACAACTGCAGTTTCAAAGCAGTGTTTTATGTACTTTACAAGTAAAATTAATGATATCATCTCCTACTATGCACTGGCGTATTAAACATTCAGCAGAAGTATTTTATGACACATAGCATACATGACAAACACTAGAAGTATATTGCATATATGCATAGAACTGTGGTAAATCACTTCACCATAACAAAGCTTTACGTCATTCCAGCTAGAAGTAACTTACAAAACACAACCATCACTTCAGAGCAAAATAAATCCTAAGTGATAAAAATATTGTAGCATCCTACAATACTTTCCTTTACCAATTACCAGGTTCTAATGAAAAACTAGCATACAGCTAAGTTAATTGCAAAAAAGTGATCTTGTTCAGCTAACCTCACAGGACTCGGGTCTTGGAAGCAGCTACCGGTGTCCCATTAGTAGATGACATGATTTTCAGGAAGAAGCAGGATTAAAAGCCCAGAGCAGATATGCATTGTAACACTCAGGGAGATAACATACAGGCCATCCTCCTCCAAGAAAAATGATATGAAAAGCACTAAGAGGCACAACAAGCACAACAGCCTCAAACTCCCCCTCCCTGCTCAAGCCGGAGGCGCACACAGTGTGCAGCCAGGCTGTGGGACACCAGAGTACATATGGGCCAATATCACAAGCTCCAAAGGTTAAGCACAGTACCTAGGAGTATCTTACAGGAGCCAAGAGATGGTGTCCTCTCTCTGGACCTCCTGTAGGAAAATTACTTCCGTATTTATGAAAAACATGAAGAAAATCAAAAGTCTTCAGAAAAGTCTGAAAAATTATTGGCCAAAGCTCATTCTCTACAGCAAATAAGACTTGAAGAGTTTAATCTGTGAACTTACCATGGCATTATTCTGTCATAGCACATACGAAGCTGAACAAAGCTCTTCAGACTTGTGGGCAGACTCATGAGAAGATCCAAGATCAAGAAGTGGAAGCTAGCAACTCAGGTGAGGAGATCTGTGCTCTCCTGCTCTCCTCTCTTCAGCTTTTCAACAGTTGTAGAGAACTACCATCCTCTAATACTTAAACTAAACAACTTTCTTTCTAAAAAAAAAAAAAAAAAAAAAGAGAGAGAGAGAGAGAGAGAGAAAGAGAGATAGAAAACTCCTAGCAAATAGCATCAAACCTTGATCAAACCATTTCCCTACTCAGGCAAATCCACCTACAGAAGGATCAGGCACAGCCCACAGCTTCACGCAATTAATTAATTGCACCTGGGGAGACAGTAATGCACAAAGGAGGCAAGACCCCACCCCCCTCTGCTTCAGCCAGGGATTCATTTAACCAAATCAGTGTGCCTTGTACACACCTGAGACAAAGCTACAATCAGCTCAATGCAACTCAAGCTGAGTATCAGCTATCCATGAGTGAAGACAAAACTTATGCCTGTATATCCAGAAGGAATCTCAGCCATTTGGACAAGGCCAAAAAAAAATAAATTCTTTATTCTAATAATCTTTACTCAGAAATACTGCACAAAAAATGATTAGAGTATTACAAGACAAAACTTTGTTTTGTTATCATCAGAACTACAGAATACATTTCTTCAGCAAATAGCTTCTGGGACTGCAGAGTGGTTTGGTTTCTACAGTGGTACCACTGAGATTTAAAAGGGAAAGAAGACAAAATTACAGTGCTTCGTTCCAAATTTGTGAGGATCTTATAAATTTTGTGACTCATTTAGATCTTCAAAATGAACTTCAAAACCATTTTCTAACAGGATTTTCAAAGCTATCAAATGGAGTAAATTGTTAATTCTCATCCTAGTGTATGCAGAGAGAATTGCTCAGCACACGGCACTGCATTTACCACAGGATCAGAACCTCCAGAAATGAGGAGATAATTAATCTCCAGGAACAAAAGCTTTTGAATATTCTTCCAGATCTCCACATAAGTTTCATCAAACAAAAACAAGTGGGATTGCACTTATTTCACCAGTGCTTTGGCTGCTGTGCTGCACCAATAAAAAGTCCCTGGGATGAGAAAAGAGGAGCTAATTTTTAGCTGGTTTTTGATACTGCAGTGCATCTTACACTCATCTTACCCAGTTCTACTGCTGTCCCAGGTGGGGAAAAAAAAAAATGATTTGAAACCCAGCTGGAGTGGGTACTGAAGTTTTAAAAGGCTTTTACTGCTTGATCCCTTGCTGCTAACTCTGCTTCAAAGCTTGGGAAAACCTAGGGAGAATCTAATAAAACAGAATAAGGCCTCTTGAGATGAATGTCTTATATTTTCTTTTACCAATTGTCCTTTGAAATTCCTTGATGGATGGCATCAGTGACACAACAGATATGTGACAGGAGAGAATGGAAGGCAAAAGAACTCTTTTCTGTCCTATTTGCATTACATATATGGGTATATTTTACAAACGAATGAATATCCCTGTAACAATACAGCTATAGACATTGATTAGAGCACAGTTAAACAACGTTGAATATATTGCCCTACATAGGTATTTCTTATGTGACACATTGCTAAACACTTGTTTAATAAAAAAAGTGAATTGAATGTTATTAATGAAACATTTTCTGATTTCCCATTCATTTCAAGTTTAAGGATACTCATACACGTATCTCTAATTTATTTCCTCTGCAAAAACATGGCAGCACATTTAATTCAATACTATGAGGAAAAATAACCATATCATTTAATAAGTAGTATTTAAATGACATGACTCATGCTTACTGTTGTAGACCTAAATCATTAGAAGTTTAAGGTCAGGTTGGCTATCAGGGATAAATTAATCAGAGAATCTGTCTGAATCACAATCCAGAATCAAGCCCACAGTGATTACTCTGAGAACCTTTCCAAACCCCTCAAGTACTTGCTTCTGAAATGAGACATTTTCCCAAAAATTTCATACAGTATACATTACCATTGTAAGAAAACTTTTGCATCTAGTTAAATAAGTAAAGCAGAGGTGAATTTATTGACTGTGTGTCAAAGATGTTTAAAAAAATCATTTCTGGATGTCAAATGGTCTTTCATTTCCCCACCTTGAGATTCCTGTCTCTATTCTTCCTCTATATTTCATGTCTACTTGTTCTTTCAACCTGCTTGGATTGCAGCCAGGCTCTACAGCCTACAGTATGAATATGCCTGCTATATTCCTGTTTGATCTTCTTCCCTTGATGTGTCAGTTTCTTTGTGGCCTGCCTAGTCGTCAAACCATTTTCACTCTTCAAAACTTTCTATGAATTTTTAAAAAGCAGTGCAGATCTCAGGACATTTGATGAATTTTTCAAGAGCTAATCATACTCAAATATCACAAACATTGCTGTTTGTGTGTTTAAGGACAAACATTTATTTACAAATTTCTGTACTTAAAACATCCAGATAGCAACAAAATACATCGAAAATATAGTGAGTGATAGCTAAAAGAGAGAATACATCCCTCTTTTAGCTTTAATGGGAGTAGCTGGTTCTTAAAAAGGGTGGAAAACAGGGAGAAGCAGCAATTAGAAGTGTTGACAAGTAAAATAGTAAAGTATAAAATCTTCACTAACATAAAAGAACATAGAAGAGATGCAGAGGAAGAAATTATGAGCCACCTTCACATAAAATATATATTTTAGAAAAAACATATAGTGATGCAATTGCTTAAGCCTTTAGGTGGCTTTATCCTTCTGTGTAACTAAATGTGTGTTGTCAGTCTTTCTGATGTAGTGCTCTTCAAATAGATAATGTAGCTAGTCCATCCATATGCATCCATAAAGCATAGATCAATAGATAAGAAATTTCCATTTACTAGTCTCTGTAAGACATTACTGACAACATATTTCTGAAGACTATTACTCTTTTCAGATGGGCAAAATTGTTTGTGTTACAAGTGAGCTCTTCAGAGAGCAGATTTGGACACCTGATTGCCAAAAACATAGCATTCCTTGTGTCCAAAGGGTAACTAATTCCCTGGAATGTTATAATAAAAAAAAATGTTTAATTTCTTGACAGGAATCAATTTAGAATATTATCCTAGTAAGATTTTTAAACTCAAGTCAGCACCACCATCAGACAACTGGTATTTGATGACTTATATATATATGTACCAATAACCTTAACTAAAATAGCTCACTTGGCCCTTTCCTAGCGAAAGTCACAAAAAGCCTATTTAACTGAAATATACCATTATACAAAAATATAGCTAAGGCCTGCTTAAGGCAATGTTTTTAGTACTTCATTGTTATAGAATGAGGAAGAGTAAGTAAATATATCTGAAAAACACATCTATGGTAAATTGCACTAAAGCAGTTTTCATACAAAGAATAGCCCAGCCAGGGAAGTCCTCTGGGTGATATCACCTGGCATGAGCTAACCTAAACTTAATGCTCATTCTCAGACTGGCTCTCGTAATTCGCTATCTATATTCTAGGAACAGCATGATATCTTCTAATTTATATTATATGTATTCTATAAAACTAATATTGCATAAAGGAGCCTTCAATGAATTAGTAGAGTTTGCATATAAATTAATTTTTTTTTTTTTCAGTCAACTCTCAATGACATTTCCTGTCTTGGTTGTAGAAGATACAACATGAAAAAAGTATTGTCTTTCAAATAGCTTTACCTTTCAATGAGACTTTCTGGCATTTGTCTTTCTTTATTTTATTCTATGTTTATTTTCTGTTTGGAAATGCAGATGTTGATGCATGAAAACAATATATTTTTCCTGTCATAAGAGAGCCACTGTAAGTATATTTATGTGACGATAATACACGTTAGTTTAAAATCAAAGAACGGTTCCTGGAAATGGATTAATAGAATGTGCACTGTAGACATGTGCTTTCTGTTTCACCCATCAACATAGATTCTACATGCCAACTACATTATTAAATCTTACAATATTATATAAAATGCTTTATATTTCCTTGCCATGGTGCTGTTGGCAGAGAAAACTTATCACAGTGGAGGGTTTGTTGCCTTTAAAATGGCCATGACAAGAAATCAAGCATTTCAAATGCCTCTGAGATGCACAGGATGTGTAAATAGGGACTTCATGTATTTAAGCTTTTCTCAAAGGGGATCATTTTTGTTGTCAGTCTTACAGGAACAACGATGGCAGGTCATTATGGGATAAAAACATCATGAAAGAATTGAATCCTGCACCAACTGTCAGAAACGTCAAGACTGAATTTCCTTCATTTTAGTAGCAGCTCCCCTTATAATGAAAGATTTTTCTCACCATGCCTTTTGATATTTAAACATTTGTGTACAAATACAGACTTCTGAGCAACTTTAAAAACAAAAAAAAATTATTACTGCAGTTAAAAAAGGGTAGCATTATTTCCTTCTGATGGTACTATTTGCATTAATTATTCATTCCAGAGCACAATTCTCTGGTATTGATCAAGCAGGATGAGATCAATCGATTGTCATCATACATCTGAAAGTCATAATCTACAATAAAGCTGTTTTCAAGCTGTGGATGTCAATACAACACAGTTACATACCAATTAGACATAGCAGCTAAACTGAAAAAAAAGCCCTACAGATTCGGTAATGTCTTGTCACACCATATTTTTAGAATTCTTAATTTTATTTCATAAAGCAACACATTTTGCTGTTACTGACATTACTTGTATTGATACTATACAAATATGAGGAGTACTATACAAATAGGTACTGTTTATTTTTCTGCTGCCTGCACTCCGCCAGACACAAAACACACAGACCTCTAACTTTTAATTGATTTCCACATTTTGCACTGAACAGGTATAAAATTCTACACACTGCAGTGAATCAGGACCAGAGTATCTTCACATACAGCTGTAAAAATAATACATGAGAATAACACTGTTATATTCCCACTAAGCTCTGACAGAAATATTGTCCTTTCTCTTTTGGTCATTACTGCTTTTATAGAGAGGGCAAGGCATTTACTAATTGGGGGAAGAGACTGTGGAAACAGTACCTAGAAGGTTGAAGTATGCAACTAAAGAAAAAATAAAGTGCGGCAAACGATGCTTAAAGAAAAAGAACCCAGAAAAAGTAATCATTATAGTAAATGAATACTTCCCTGGGTTGTTAAAAGAAAGCTGAAAGTTTGGGAAACTTGTTCCTGCTTTTTGTGATTATATTATTTGCTCTGTATACATATGTACATATCTATAAACAATAAAGAGAGAAAAGGGGACATTTCCATAGGCTTGCATAAAGAATTCAATATTACTATATAACTGAGTTTTGAGTGCACAGGTAGATAAGAATAAAAATCCAGCACGAATGACTATTGCCTTTTTCCTACTTCCAACCACCTTTTTGTTATCTTTTTTTCCAGCCACAAACTGTGGAAAACAAGCCTACATACTTATATATACTCCCACATGCCATGCACATAAATTAAATCTTAATGTGGTACATTGAAACAACCCACTGTGAATAAGTTGTAGAATGTATGTTTAAATTATTACAGCATTGCACTGTGTCTAAGCTGAGTACCAGACACCTTGCTAACAAAATAAAAATGGTGTAGTTTATTGCAAAAAAAAAAAATGTGGAAATTTTTCCATTTGCTTTCACAGTGGTTTTATAATAGGAAGAAAAGGTAATAGTTGTATGCCATTATGTTTTTTATATTAAATATATAAGTCTCAAAAACATTAGATAAACATTAAAGTTAGTTTACAAACTGTAGCCAAAATGTTTCTTTGAGACCTGGGCAGAAATATCATGGGTCTTTGGTTTCTATTAGTTTGGAAAATAGAATGCACGATTATTATTGTACTTGGGCAAAAAGAATGAAAGGAAAAAGCTTATACGAAAAGAAACTCCTTGGGGATTTAAAATCTTTTTATTTTGTTAATCCAAAATTCATGCTGGATCAATCTGTGCATATATTAAAATTAATAAAATGTTTTTAAAGATACATCCAAAATGAATCATTTTGACTCAAGTAATACTAAATGTAGTATTTTTTCCAGTTTCAACAGACTGGTCTCCTTAGATTATAGTTATTTATGAGTTCTGTGCAGATTACTCAAGATTTTCAAATTCTACAGCCACTCCCAGAACATTTGCGTAATTGTTTGAAACTTGTTCTATCCTAGCCATCAGCAAAATTGCTTTTACTTTCTTCTTAGTTGGGACACTCCAAAATCTGGAGAATGTCCTGTGTGTTGGGAAGTAAATAGCTGAATTACAAAACAAGGAAAAAACAAACAAACAAACAGTGCTTCAGAGTAATGTTCCTTTTTGAGGAGACCCTTCAGGCATAAGCTCAGTGTAACTAGAAAATGTTTAAAACCATAGAGAGAGAAAGGAATGAAGAAGAATTTCTTACACAGTTAGGGTCAGATAATGCTCTAAATTACCTTAGCTATGTTCAAGAATTGATTTGTTAACTTCTAAGATTAACCCATTACAGTGAGTAGATATGCCAAATAAAAATAATCCAACCAAATTTTCTTCTGAAGTCTGGCAAAGTCCAATTTCCTCTGAGAATTGTACTTAGGAAAAAAAAATGAACTATGAGAAGAGAAAAAAATCAAGAGGCTTAAATAGGATCAGGAATGGAATATCAAATCAAGTTTCAAAACAGAATAAATCTTTATGACACTTAGCTATGCTATATTAAAATTCTATAGCAAAGCAGATGACTCATATCTTCAGATATTTTCATGTTAATGTTATTAAATAACAACAGTAAAAACATTTGTTGTAACTGGTTTTTAGTGACGACCATCAAAACAGACCTTCTTTTATGTACAACACGTAATCAAGTCGAGTGTTTTTATCAAATAATTGGTATATAAATCTCACGCTATTTCTTTAGCTGACAATCAATGACCTAGATTTTATTGTCTGTTTTTTATTAATTTTATACAACATAAATTCATTTTATTCCAGTGATTTGTCTTCTGAAGTATTAAAAAAAAAAAAAAAAACAGAAATGAACATAATAGGTGCTAAGGGACATGGTTTAGTAGTTTAGTTGGTAATTTTGGTGGTAGGAGGACGGTAGGACTAGATGATTTTGTAGGTCCTTTCCAACCTTGTGTTTCTATGATTCTATGATCCTTGCTTAGGTCAAGGTGCCTCCATCTACAATCTGTCATTACAAATAATGCCAAAACAAATAAGCACTTTTTTTTCCTCAGAAAGACTATTTATAAATATTTTTAACAATGAAGTGGGACAACCTGGTCCTCTAGAAACCCACTGAAAGAGAATAAAGTCACAGAGGTCAGTCTGCAGTTGAATGGCCAGCAGCTCAACGTGCTTTATTTGCAATTCAACAGTCATTTGCAAGCATGAAAATGTTATTTAATTAGAGACAGTGTTAAACTGTAGTTCTAGTTTAAAAAAAAAAATCATAAAGCTGTCTGAAAATTTGAAACATCATTCACATCAGAGAAATCTCTTTTTAATAGATTGTTTTTGTCCAATTATTTCTGGGGTGGGGGGCGTCGGGGGGGAATAATAATAATTATTAAAAATATATATAAAAACGGTTTAGTTTTCTTCTCTTCCTTTAAATGAAAAATGTGCATTTGGAAATAATGGATATTTCTGGGGGAATGCGCAGGTGATTTTATTAAAGGACTTAGATTTACAATTTTTGAATTATGTCAAAACAAACAAACAAACAAAAAAATAGTGCTGTTTATCTTGCATGCACCTGTCTGACCTTGCAAAAAATATAAATGTTTCTATTATCCTCAGAACATATTACCTAAATACTGCAACTATTTATATAAGAATATTAAATACATATATATTCAAAAACAATTTGATTCATTCAAGAAGATTCTGAAACATCAGATTTAAAGGTTACAATTTTATATAAACTCTACTGAAAATCATATCTTGAATTATGAAAAAGTTCAGTTCATAGCTCATGAAGGAGATCACTTGAATAATATGAATTTAAGTTCTTTGATAAAGCAGCTATTGATGTGTAGTTTGCTTTCATAATGAGAGTTTTGAAGACCTGGGATACAGAAATCCATGTTAACACGTAAAACGAAAGGTGATGAGCATCTCTGAATTCAGAGCTTCTGCTACAACCTCAGATCTCTCAATTATAATTCTGAAATGCATCTTATTTTACCTTAGTTATACTGTAGGATACTGAACACATCAGGTGTCTTCTTGGCGGAAATTATAAATAACCACGTAAATAAGGACAGTATCACTACACAGACAGGTGGAATAGGCAGAAAAATTGGGACATTTTTAAGGTCAATTCCATGGTTTTGGTGTTTCCAAGCCTTGGAGTACTTGATTTCATGCCTTCAATAGTGTTTATACTAGCTACATAGATTAAAATGTTTCTGGTCTCTGACTCTTTAAATGATATTATTCTCTGTGTTGAATAGCACAGATGGCACCTGATGCCTCATCCTCAGTTCTTTTTTCTAAAAGTATTTAATAAGCCTGGAATTCTTGGCTTGGTCTTGTTTCCACTGAAGAAAATTGGAAAATTCATTTTGGCTTAAGTAGTAGAAAAACGAGATCCAACTAAAAATCAGAAAACACATTTGCACATATCCTGAAACATGATCCAAATGATAATTACACTTTAATTGTTCTCTACCATGCCTTATTTATTTTTCTTACACTGCTAGCAAAAAAGGAAAACAGAAATAAATCCAAGTTAGGCAATTTAGAGAATATCTCTCATGTGCATCTCGTAAAGTTATTTTGTTTGCTTTTTTCTCTAAATATTTTTATTGCCTGTGCCAAATATATGCTTCCAATTATGATGATCATGTAACTGTAATTCAAAATATATAGATCTCCTGCAATTAACCATGTAAAGGCAAAAAAATATCAATTGATTGAGTCTAAACTAACAGTCTAAATAAAAAAAAAAAAGAATTTGATTTTTTCAGACTGTTTAAAATGGCAGCAGTTTTTTCCCCCTGGTCAATATTCTCATACTCAAAATTTCCTACATTCTGTCATAGACTAGATTGGTATTAAAATACCATGAGAAAAGAAAAATTAACATATGAGCAGTACAATTATCTCAAAAAATATTCAAATACGATCCACTACCTATAAGACTTGGAAGCAGATTTTTTTTTTAATCACAGTAATGATAATTACAATTTCTACTATTTCAGGATGTCACATTTTTCCTTGTCAGGCTCAGTCCAAAGCCAAGGTAATTCACTGCTGAGGTACTGGAGAGTTAAATATTTCTTATTTATTTTTGTGTTCTGGGATTTTATTCTACCAAGACAAGGATTTTGCTTTCTGAATAAATGACAGATAATAAAAAGTGAACCCATTTTATTGCACAAAGTTAGTTCTATGCCAAATTCTTTGGTAATAGTATTTAGGTACATTTAATGTGCAATCAGTATAGAGGAGACTATGTGCTTGTGTTTAGAGAAGGAATGGCATAGCGACTCATGTTTAATGCATGTATTAGAGATTAATTCCTTGTCCAAATCCCAAACTGATTGTTGCATCAAATTCTTTCCATGTCTCAAAGCAAATGAGATTATAAATTTTAGTTGAAATGCACAGATGCATAGTACAGATGCAGTACAGAAATGTACAGATGCAAGTGTAGTACAAGCTACACTTTTCCCGCAGTCACATTAGCACAGTGAGAACCACACATGTTGGTGGCTGACCTCTAAACAGTAGCAGACAAGCATTTAAAATGTGCACACCAATAATCTATAGTTTAATTATCCATAGCTAATGAAGTTAGAGAGTTAAACGGATAGATTACCCTATGCAAAATCCATATGTATTTGGCTAACACAGCAACAAAGTGCATGCATGTATGAAGCTGATACAGTGCAAAACTTGCCAGAAATAGTTCACAAAGTTCAGATTAGGAGTTCACATCAAACCTAAAATTAAAGTACATTTTGTCCACTAAAATTCATATGGGAAGGAAGTGTGAGAAACCAGCTGAACAGTCCTTTCCTCTACTTCAAAACAGATTACTACTTTGTAACCCACCTCGAACCACTCAATTGATATTCTTCTCTCTGAGCGGGCCAGAAATAGCATGAATGGAGCCACAATTTCTCCATTTTGGCCAAGGGGAAAGAAGCAGGCCCTTTGTCTTCTCTAAAGAAGGTTGTCCCATGTACACGCCTGTGTAGACAGAGGGCAGCGGGAGCAGCCAGCAGCAGCACCTCTGCTCTGTCCAGCGGGACACAGGGTGACCTCCGCTCCTCTGAGAGACGCCTGGTGGCTGAGATAACACCCTCCTGAAAGTGCTGGGACACCTTGGAAAGCACAGGAAGGCTCAAATACATTATTGCTAGAAGCAAGCACACCCTATAAGGCAATTATTCTGCCTACATGGGCCCTTTTCTCCCTTATTGGCCCCCCCTTTCATTTATCACAGAGAAGTTTCCAACCAGTAAAATGAGAATTAGCTTAAAATGTATCTGAATGCTCTCCTATTCCTAAGTTAAAGAACATTTCTAAGAATTGTACTAAGGAAACTGTAGCTGTTATGCAAAAGACAGGCCGCTTGGTAAGGCAGAACCAGCACAATGAAAAAAGCCCTTCTGTTTTATTTCCTTCTCATTTGCAGCAACAGGCTAAGTAGTTACAAACACGTAAACCTTAAGTGATTAAACCTAAAACTATTTAAATTTAAATTAGGCTAAAACTAGTATTAGGCAATATTAGATTGTTCCAAAAAGGAATGGAGGACAATGTTGCCATTGTAACATTCAGCAATACAAGAACGTTCAAAAAATCAGATCCACCTAATATATTCAGAGAAGATATTTCCAATACATTCTGACATCAAATGGTGCCAGTCTGACGCTCTTTGTCGATGCAGATTATGCATTCGCTACCCAGTACTAGAATGTGGGTTGGCCAAAACAGACCTTTTTTTGGTTAAGGCCCTTGTGCCTTAAGCTGATATTTTCAAAGGTTATAGACATACCTGATAGACCAAGTCTCCTTGATTTTAACGAGAATTTCTGGAAGCAACATTTGGAAACATCAGTTTACATGAATTACTCCAACATAAAGATTCAAAATTTTGGTATCTTTTTTTTAAAAAAAAAAAAGTATATATATTGTAAGCAATTATTAAATGCAAAAATATTGCTTTGATATATCAGTTTCATTTATTGACACTGAAAATAATGCTATAATTATATAATCTTCTGAAGAAAGAGATTGCTTCTACTATGACTAATTTGGTCAGTATTACCAGCATTAATACGAGAATGAAGGAAGAAAATTGTGCAGCACAAAGAAAATAATCTCTCTTGTTTTTCTACATTCATCATTAATACTGAAGAGATCAACACATTAAATGAATACCAGAAACATTTCTGAGGTTCTTTAGATGTAGATTTGTTTCATGTTTTTTTTTTTTAGCTGCATTCGAATATGCTGTCCTGGTCACAGTCTGATCTCAGTTACACTGATGTATCTATACCCCATACTCATTCATGATGTGTGATACAATTTAACATCAGCAGAATTCCTAAGGAGTCATAGACCAATCATTTGTACTGGTTACAATTTCCAAAAACTGGTAAAAGTCCTTAGGTTCCACCAGTTTTACGGGCAGAATAGAAGAATATTTTGCACTGGAAAAAGAACAAGAAGACAGCATTTACCATGGCTTCAAAGTACGAAAGGAGCTGATAAGGCATGATTTTTTTTCATTATTGGCTGTTGAAAATACTTTCTAATTAATTACCAAAGAACACATTTTAAACATCAGCAGACTCCATTCAGTGCTTTACTCTCAGTAAGACTGGAATTCGAAGGCAAGCTTGCTACGGCTTCCTGCTGATACATTGCAGAAACATTTCCTGTAAATTCAAGCTTTATGTTAATTTGTGATGAAAAGTGACAGGATGATTAAAGCTTTTAACAGATCCTAGGCTAAAACTCATAATGACATGAAGCAAGATCAACATTTCCTGAAATGCTGTTTTCTACCCTATCAGATTATAAAGAAAAATATATCAAAATACAGCACACCTGAGCACACTGTGAGTGAAGTTTATAGAAGCCTGGCACTTTTCAGCAGCCATATTAGTGCTATTTCCCTGCAGTTATTTTTATCATGTACTTCTTATTCTCTGCACTTTTTGTTATTCTTTTTAGAAACTAGCACATTTCATACATTGGGTCACCCACATTCAAACAGGTACACGGCCCTCCATGTCCACGTGAGTCCACCACTGAACAGGGACAGAATTTAATGCTAGTACCACTGTGAGACATTCTTCTGATTGTTTGGTTACATTTTTGTAAAAATTAATCAATGGCCACATGAAAATGGACATGTCTGCTTTGTATGGACACTGGCAGGCATTCAGGAGACTTGCTCCTCTATAAAATTTGTTTGCATTTTAAATTACACACTACAGACTGTGAAGGAAAAGCACTTTGAAGAAAAACATTATGACACGATACATATTATTAAAAATTCTATCTCCAAGACCTGATTGGAATCAATGCTCTAACATTTTTTGTAGCCTTCTAACCCAAAAATATTACCCAGAGGGGCAAATTCTATTCTCTTTTCTGCTGAGCATAATATCATTTCAGAGATGTAAAACAAAAACATAATCTAATTTATTTGAGGTTCTTATTTGTAAATTGCATATCACTATTCCAGCTACAACTCCTTCTGGAAACCCTTTGCTGGATTTTTTCTGTTTTATTTAACCAAAGTACATCAACACTGAGGATTTAGGTTAGACCAATATTGTGCTTTTGAAGTTAATCAATTTTGGTTTGGAGTGAGTTAACATTACCACTTCTTGGTAATGCCTAGAACATTTGACTTAAGCTCATAGCTTTTCCCAACTGAGATAATGTTCAAGTAAACTTTCTGTTTTGTAGGTACTATGAAGAATGAAAGTGAAATTTAGGATGAAGTCCAACATGCAAATCAATATAAATACCTCATATCAGTAAGGATCGCAGATCACAAATATTTTCCCTGAAAAACCTTTTAATCCCAGACTACAATTTTACATTTCTCTTCTGCATGGTTGGCCCATATATTAAGGTCCATTTTCATTAACCCTCAACCAATAGATGGGAAATATGCTGTTAAGAACCAATACGGTAATAAGCTGGAAAATTTTCCATCGGTGTGAAACTCATCTCTTTATATAACTCACTCTGTGCATAGTGTGCACTACAATTTTGCACTGCAACCTACAACACAGCCACACCGTAGAAATGAACAACCTTGTATTATGCCCTCTCCAATGCTGGGCTGATTTTCCATTCCAGCTGCAATTCGTGCTGATGACTCCTGTGCTGCTCCTGGGTTCTCCTGCATACTAATCAGGTCACGTGACAAAGTTTATCAAGCTAAATCTCCTGCATTTGCATGTGATAAAGCCACGCCATTTCTGGTAATCAGCAAAGTGCATGTACTGCTTCATAATACCATCTGAAGCTCATTCCAGCATTCCTTCAAGGTGAAATTTCTATTTTTGATTCTGCTCCTCCTTCATTGATCTTTAGGTTTCATTTTGATCAAGATCTCTTTTTCACAATCAGTGTGTGGCCAAGTGTTAAAACATTTACCAGTGAATGATTATTAAAACAATGTATATGAAAATATGCAAGCACATGAACTAGAGTTACTCTGTAAATATTTTAGAAATTATATCCTCAGTTAAATTATTCCTATTCTATATTACTGCCTTCATACTTCTTTTAAACATCTACTGCTGTGGTTAGACGTGGTACTGGCCCACATTTATTCAGTTATCAATGACAAGAGAAAATAAAATCCTCTAAGTTACAGTTGGAAGCCCACTATTATTTTTAGGCAATATTTTCAGAAAGAAATATCAGGAAAATCATTAGTTATGTAGATGAACATTCCAGAATGACAATAAAGAAGAGAGAGATGTAATTTGGTGTAATGGGAGCACTGCAGAAAGATATGAGGGACTCTTGGGAATCTTTTTAATCTCCAGTCTCAACTTTAAAGGTACTGACTTTCAATTAATGGACAGAAATTAGCATATAGTCATTGGTTTTGTGCATAAAACCACAGCAATTCAGTCTGCTTAGTATTCTTGTCAAGGAAGAGTGACATTCTAAGTAAATACAAATAAATTACTTCCATCCAGGTAATACTTTGAAGACACACAGGCCCTAAGACCAAAGCCTTTGTCACACAACTACATACAGATTTACGGATCTCATCAACCAAGTCCCAAGCAGAGCTCTGAGAGAGGAAACTGTTAGAGAGCCATGAAAACAAGAAGAAATATCTGGCACTGCGGTGTAATAAATGAGGAGATACAAAGTTTAAATAAATCTTATCCCACGGAGCAGCCAGGAGGCTTGAGAAAGGATTTCACAGCAAAACAGAAGTACAGCATGTGCCATATAAGAATAATAAATTGAGCTTAAAAACCATTAGCCAGAGATATCTCTCTAATTGAGAGAAAGAGGTACTGATGAAATTGGTCTTCATTGTGTGATTTTTAACTTCTGAATCCAGCCATGCTGGAATGTAGGCCAAGGAAGTAACATTCCAGAGCTGTAATGAAGTGAAGAACCGAATTAATGCAGAAACCTTCTCGTCTTCAGAGCAACTCTTTAAGTCAGATTTTCAGTCATAATAGCATAGACTTTTTGCTTTTGTTTTAGCTCCAGGAAAGTGTTTCTTTCTCTATACTAAAATATGTAATCTATACAACGTTCTTACCATCTTGTGACTTAGCAATAGCTATAGGATTTACCAGCAAGTTAACACATTTCTTTATCTGTTAAATCTCTGATTGAGGCAAGGTTACAAAATCCTATTTAAAAGAATTTTCACAGAAAATTCATAATTTAAAAAAAAAATTGCTCATTTTAAAATAAACGAATATTTGCAAACATTTTAAAACTGTTTCCAGCATTGCACTGCTCTGAATTAGCTTGAGCTACAGAGGAAGTATAATATTCTTTGGTCAGGCTTAGCAAAAAGTGCTCAATCTAGTTTCACCAAGAAACTCTATTCATAAATAACCTTATTTTCCATTGATAACAGCAAATGAAGTGCCAACAGAGGAAGCCTGAGGCTGGCTGACTGAAGCATTCAAGCAGTGTGAAGGACTGATGGAACAATTTCAACAGAGCTTTTGCAATCCAGCTGAAGTATTCACAGATTTAAAAACATTGGATGAAATAAACACATTTTCAAAAATATATGTGTAGTAAAGACATTCTAGAAACAAAACAGAAGGATCTTGAGTTTAGTATTACCAATGTAGTTACAATGGTTACTAACTCTGAAATTGTTAATATCCAACCATTACAAGCCACTCCAAATTATCAATATAATTTATCTATACTGCACCTAGAGAAGAGAAGCCAAAGAAATCACATTTTTACTCTCTAATGACAGCAAGGAGCCATGAAAAGCAAATCATTGCTAAATATCTGTTTTAATAGCTTATTATGATTTATTATGGGGTTCCTTTCACAGAAACATTTGAGTATATCTAACTATAGTGAACTTTTGTTAGTGAAATTCAGATGTTGGTTAAGTATTTTTTTATAGGTCATTGTTATTTTTTATAGGTCATTGTCACAGTATTGTTATTTCTTGGTATCAGAATAGCCTCTTGAAACTCCAAAGTTATATTATACCATACATATGCGTACAGTGAGCAATTCTATCCACAGGAACTTGAAAACTATAAAGTGAAACAAAACAAAAGAAGTAGAAAAATAATTGTGCTTCTGTAGCAAAGAAATGGGGACAAAAATGGGAACCTGGGACACAGGAATTAAACTATCTGCTCATGATTAGAGAAGGAGTCAATAGCAAACCCTGTAAATAAACCCAAGTTCTTCACTGCTGTTACTGAGCACTGATTCATCCCACTCATATCTCCTGACATCTATCTTTTTTAATCTGAGTTGGATGGAAAAAATAATAGTCAAATATCATAGGCTGAAGGTTTTCCCTGTCCTTTGATATTTCTATACTTTGTTATTATTGCCTAACAACAAGCAACGGCTAGTGTCTATTTTAAAGCAAAATCATTTAGATAAACTTTTTGTGTTTAACAATCTCTGAATCAAAACAATAGAATAATCACTTCTATATTTTAAGAACTTCTCCTTTTTTCCCCCTAGCTTTCTTCCTCAAATAATCTTTTGAGATAATAATTTATGCTACCATAAATCTTCAAAAATTAAAATGTTGAATATCTTTACTCTTTTTAATCCAAAACAGGCTATTTTTTTTCCTTTTTCTTTCCCTCCCTCTCAAAACTGAATAGCATCTCTACTCAAAGTCTAAAGTAATATGATTTTTTTGCAATCAAATTCATCAGTAGATCTCCACAAAAGTATTTTATCCGTGTTTGTGCTACACCAGAATTATAACACTGCTTCTTAAACGTTTCCATTGTAAGTGTTTATGGGCTTTTACTGTAGCCAGTTTTGATGATTTTTCTAGGGCATGTCAGATACTTTCTATTTTAAATCACTGTTTGTTAAATCCAAATATATTAAATGCCTGCTTACAGCAATATAAGGCAACGAAAAGGAAATATCTAAGTAGCCTCCATTATATGAGAATCAATTCAATTTACTATAGAGTGAGAACGAGGGCAAAGATGTCTTTGTCTGCTCATATATTTGTTCCAACAACAAAACCTCACAGATCAAAGGCATTTAAGCACGTTGTTAGAGGCAGACAATTTTTGCACTTATATAAGGTATATGAGCATGTTTAATTTTGACAACATAGAAAAAAATGGGCTGGGATGCCATTGCTGCCTTCCTTTTCATTGAAGTATCATGGTAGCACAAACTAGAAAAAAAGTGGTGATCTTAGAAGTCAAACAAAACCAAACCAACCAAGCAAAAGCCAATGGATAGCCTTTTTTTCACCTATAGTACTCAGTTTTGCCCTCATAGCATCTGAGAAGGGCCTGCTGTCCCAGCTCCTTCTCCTTGGCAGCCTCTGAGAGAAGAAAAGCAAATTAAGGTACAAAAAGAATCAATCATTTTCCTGTAGATGCTATTCTAAACTGATTCAATTGCCCTAAAACAACTCAAGAAAATGGCGCCACAATATCAAATGTCAATTATCAGACTGCACAAATGTCCTGTAATATACAGCTATAGGGACTGATCAGTCAACTGCAAAATGTGTGGGGCATGCCTTTGAAAATGTCCCCACTGATCATCAGGGTCTTTTATTTTTCTTAAACTAGATAACACACTCCTATTAGTTATTCAGCAAGGTAAACAGTAGTCAAATGCTTGCTCTCTCAAAAATTCACCTAACTGCAAAAACAGCTGTGAATTATGTGCTTCCTGAGCTATGGGAATAAACGAAGATCACAAACAGATTAGGTTCCACAAACAGAAGGCCAAGGGAAGCAACTCCTTCTCACAAAAAGCACATCTTTATTTGGATGAAAATATGCATCTCTGTAATAAAAATAATCCCAAACCATGTGCCTTTATTCAGTCCATGCTGCACGTGTTACAGCCTAGCTTGAATGGGGGAAAACTATTTTGCCTTCAGACTCTGTACAAAATCAGCTTTTCATTTTTCACCTCAATGAGGTGTTTTATTCCCAACCATCAGCTTTGCTATCTGCAAAGTTATCTCCTCTAAGAATATTTTAAAATCTGAATAAAAAGATGCTTATTTTCTGAACTATGACTTTAGAGGTCAGAGAAAATATGTACAAAAAAAAAAAAAAAAAGACAAGAGAGACACTTTCCCAGTTATTAAGCAGAGAAGCCTAATCAGAGCCTTACCTAACTTAGACACTTATTTTTCATACAACAGAAATAGAAGTGTCCACACAGTCCACAGCATACAGCACTGTGCCAATACCACACGTTGCATGATACAGTTACAAGGAAAGACAGTGGAGACTCCAGTACATTGTTCATTTACTCCAAGAGAGCAAATATTTGGCTCAAGGTGAATATAAAAAATACGTATTAAAAACCAACAGCAGTGATCGGAGCGTAAAATAAGAAATAATTTTAAAGCACTCTCTCCCCAGCAAGCTTGCCCAAATTGTATTCCACACCCACAGCATCAGAAGAGCAGAATTTTACCAATCATGCTAGCATCAAAATAATTTACAGAATTATTTTGATGAGAAAATGAGTACAACAGCCACAGAAGGTACTATTCTTATGCTCAGTTTAAGGGAGTAAAGACAGGAAGTAAAGACTTGACAGGGAGTAAAGAACAAAATTTCCTGGACAAAAACATTGTAAAAGCAGAGAAATTAATATTTAAATATTAATATATTCTTCATTGTGTGTTTTTATAAAGTGTTTAGGTTAGCAAAGGTTGATTTAATACCATGAGCTACTCCATATCTCAAATACAGAACCTGTGGTCAGAGAACATATTTAACAATGAAAAGTTAATTTGGCTACACTGTTAATAACATATTAGCTAATTAGATAATGGATTAATTACCATATACTTAAATATCTAAACTGAATACAAGCTTACAAAAGGCTTCAAAAAAGAATACTGATATTTTCCATAGCATACATTTGCAGATTTCTGCATGTTTAACTAGTATTCTTTTATTTCAGAAGTGCCAATAAATTAGAGGAAATTTTGTTTCCATTAATTTATATGATGAAGCAGTATGTACAAAGCCCATCAATTACAGTGATAGAAGTAATTAGGCTTTCAGTTCCTATGAATTAACGATGCATCATATTCTTGGTAATAAGTGGCATGCATGATTATCTCTGATTGTATCCATCTGCTTAATTTTTAATGAATGTCATAGTACGTATGCAGATTTTAATTGACAATAAAAACATGTAGATTTATTAGTTGTTTTCAACTTTATTAGTTAAATTTGTTGTGCTATGCTAATGATTCTAATGCATGCTAATGGCGATTTCTTAGCAAATCACTGAATGTACTCAGTGTTATATTCTTAGAGAGGATAAGTGAGAACCATGAAAGCTAAAAGTTAAACTGTTAAATGTGGAGCAAAACAGCTGTGTTCTGACCCTGCATCAGAGCAAACGAGAACCTACAATGAAGTTGTAACTCAGCAAGTCACATACCCTGGTGTGGACGTTGCAAGCACTAAGAGAGTGCCAGAAAAGTTGTTAGAGTTGCACTGACTTGTTTCATGGGTGACTAATAAGGTTTCTTTTTTTTTTTTTTTTTTTTAAATCAGGTATCATTTGAGATTTTACAAAACCTATCATATATCATAAGTTATGTCTTAAATATTATATTTCAATAATTAAACAGTTTTTACTTTCAGAATTATGAGGCTAGGTACAATAAGACAAAAGTGACTCTGCTTTCTTTGAATGGACAGAGTATAAAATGTCTATTTTTTAAAATTAGATAACCTTATTACATAGAACCTTAAGCCAAGGAAGACATATTTTAACAGAGATATGCAACAGTGATATGACGTTAAGTCATTCTGGTACTTCCCTGTGTGTCTAGAAAGATGCATAATTAATCACGCTGATAGTTAAATAACTCCAGCCACAGAAATTAAGGAAATGAAACTATCCAAACTGGAATTATCACCAGTGAATCTAGACAACTTCTGAGGGGGGAAAAAGAAATGTAAGAATTCTTTTCTAGTGCTTCATTATTCAGTTTGTCTGTGGGGTACTCAGATAGGTTAAGGAAGTCTGTCAATGTGCAGCCTTCTGACCTCCCAGCACACAGCCCCCAGTGAGCACCCAAATCCCAAGGGATGGAACCGCTTTTACCTCCACCACCCCCTGCAGCACTGCTGCACTAGGTAAATATTTTTATTAATGTAGAGTACTCTTGGAAGTATAGCACAGTCATGAGAAAGAATAAAGCAGAGATATATTAGATAATTTTCAAATATCAATATTAATGTTAAATTTGATATGCATGAAAACTTTGGTATCCATTTCATTTTGAATATTAAATGTTAGAAAATGTTACTCAAAAGATTTCAAAAAAACTTGCCTCCTTCCTTTTTCTTGTTTTAAGAAAGGCAATTCACAACCCCACTCCCTGCCCCACCCACAAAACGCTGGAGCAATCATTTTCGTGCCTGACAAATCTGGTGGCCTTCTATGATGGAGTCACAGCAACAGTGGAT
>WBMW01002239.1:577582-650581 GCA_013396635.1 Penelope pileata
AAACTGAAGATAGAGAACAGAGTGTGGCTGTGTTGCAGCTCTGCAGGCAGGATTGGGTACGGACATCTCCAAGAGAAGGGAATACCTGACCCCATCTAATGTCCCTGGCCTTTAAGAACTCCGAGCACCTCCTGCTACCCCTGCTGAGCTGAACACAGACTGCAGTACAGCCCAGTAAATTATTTTTTTGCTCCTCAATAAATTATTGATGGATGCCACCGAAAGACAACATACACTTCCTATCACAAACCTCCTAATCTCCAGTGAAAATGCCACCGTAAGGTCTGCCATGCCTCAGGGACACTCAGGGACAACACTCAGGGATATCTGAATACTTGAAGATACTTGAGAGGCTGGCAATACAAATGGCGTGTTATGAACAGTGCAAGCAGCTGCTGAACGTTCAAAGAACTATATTCAAACTCTTATTTTTACTTTCTAAAGGGGCAGAAAATGAAGCCCTATTTTTACTGTTTCCTTCTATTTCTTTCTTATCTTATCCTTTCCATTTTTTTTTTAATATGATTTTCTTGCTATTTTTTTGCTGCTGTAATTATGGTTTCTTTGAGGGTAACTGCAGCTGAAGTTGGAGCAGTTGAAAAAACAAATGATGGACCAATGTGCCTCAGTGGGGTTTTAGATGCTGTGGACGCATAATCCCTTTTATAGCCATGAAGAATGCACAGCACTGCAGAGTTTGTTTGATTGAGTAGTCTGGGAATTTTTCAATGTAGGAGAATCAACAGTAACCTAAATCTGAATTTCAGACAGTTCATCCTATCTTTTTTGTCTACGTGCTTCATACAGTTGAAACAAAAAAATATCTGGTTTATGACCCTATAGAACTTCGTGGAGAAACATATACCTGGAAAGCCAATACTTTATTAATATACTTTTTTATCCTCACAAAAACAAACAATGCTAGCAGAGATCAAAATAGATCTGTGCATCATTTAGATATCCATGTCTTCTTTTTCAGTGTGCCATACTTAGCACTTTATTGCCTGTCATTTTTCCCCAGTTCTATATAGTTGTCTTTCAAAAAGCATATAAATCACTCAGGAACTTCTCTGTAACTTCAGCTTACTTACGAGGCCTATCATCAATCACAATTAATGACTTGCCATGAGCAGTACTGCACCTGCCGATGATACCAGTATTTTCGGAGTCGTAGGCAAAGACTAGCTAAGTCTGGATACTGGAAGCCAAGAGAGAAATTTAAGAAGAGATAAGCCTTCTTCAGTCGTATGCACTTTGAGAATATATGTGACTTACTTCAGCTGTCTAGCATTAGTGATTCTGATCTGTGGCATATAAAGGGATAATTTGTCAATATTTTAATGAATAACAGTACAGACTGCTGTTATTTGTTGTTCACCTGGATTTGACTATTGCTTTGCATTTGTAAAAGTTACGTAAAAGTTAGTACAATTTAATATACGTTGAAAAGTCTGGAAGTGTGAAGATGATGTTTTATTTTCCATAATAAGAAGTCTCTGCTACCCAGGAAGAGAATAGAGGAACTACTACTAACACAGATGACAAGTCAATTACCAAAATTAGGAAAAGCGAACAGATTTCGCATACTGCACAGACTAACACTCTTTATTTACAACACACTGCCACACTGTAATGAACTGAACAATGAAAGAAGACAAATCTGCTAAAAAAAAAAATAGAAGTAGTAAATTGTTTTACTTGCTTTTTTGGGGAACATGTGATGTATTCTTGAAATATGATGGTTGTATTCCAGGAGCCATAACTGGCTCTGCACTACAAGTCAAGTTAGGCAGGTGACATTTTTTGCCTTTGAAAAAATCCAGTAGACAAGATAACCATATATTTTTCTGAAAGCAACACATTTTTCTCAAAAACAACACAAAGAATTTGATTCTAGCTATCTAAATTCAAGTTTTCTGCTCTAATTCCTCCTTCCAAAAGATACTGCTGCTTCTTTAAGACTCCCCTATAAAACCAATATAAATAATTGGCAATGGCATTTAGCTTAAACTAGCAGAAGTTTCTAGATTGGATCTCCCTGGACGCAGACCCCACTCTCTACTTGCAGGGTGTCTCCAGAACCAGACATAGGCTGTGAAGTGCAGAGGCATCCCCATGGCTTTGGGCAGTGTGGGGAGGCTCATCCTGGCCTCCTGCTTCATCTGTACAGCTGCTGCACTGGGAGCGGTGAGGGAAGGGCAGCCCTGCAACAGCAAGGGCATCCGAGGTGCCAGGGGATGAGAAGGGCAGGGGCAGTGCAGGCAGAAGGCAGTGGCAAAGACATTTTGGCACAGAACGACTTGCTCCAACCTCTGATATTCTGTTATAAGCTGAGTAACAAAACACTTTCCTCAGAAAATAAAGCTAATTATGCACCAATGCAGCTTAAGCTTCTATCCGAGTGCCAGAAGCAAAATAAAAGCTTCACTTTACAATAACATAAGATCTAGAGCTATTTTTGAGCCTATTTTCAAATTATAGTTATTCACATTGTAAAAATAACTTATAAAGGAAACTGTAAAGAACAATCGCCTCTTCCAATCTGAATTTCATCTCAATCTACGATAACTTTTTTCATGAAAATTCATTTTTTCATGAAAATTCATTTTTTCATGAAGAAATTCTACCCTAAGCAGGAAACTCTTTCAGGTCATGCAGAAAAGCCCCAGACTATAGTTAAGAGTTCTGAACAGAAGCAAGAAAATACCCTCTGCCTCTTTTGTACATACGATATATGTATCCTATATTTCACAATCCTATGATCTTGAATCTATATATAAAAATGCATTGTTGAGGTTATTTTTTTAAATGAACTTCAGCTTTTTTCTGGTTGTATAGGAAGAAGAATTTTCAACCACAACCAGATATTCACTTCATGTATAATATAGTCACAATTGGCAGTTTGCAGATCCATAAATGCTCTGGATCAGCAATGTTTCTCAAATTGCTTGGCTATCCCAGCCCATCCTAGCTCTTCAGGCATATTACATGAAGCAGCCTCCAGTCTATCATCTTACTGTGGAATCACCATTAAATGTTCTTTACTGCCCAGTTTATTGTTCTTCTCAGCACAATCAGAAGCACAGCAAACAAACAATGAACTGCAAGTGCTGCTGGAAAGAACAAATAAAGCCCATTTATGCTATTATGCAATGAAAACTTCATGCTAATCACATATCATTGCAACACTAAAATACACACTATAAATACACCGTAACTTTATATCTTAGATGAAAAAGACACAGGATTGTGAAATGCTGGGCTTGTTAAGGTGATTAGATCTGAAGTATTATTTCAAAATGCTAAATAATGGTATATTTAACGACCAAGCCTCTGTTTGGAAATTGAAATACAATTAGTTATCTGCAATATAAAAGAATTTGCTCTTTGCCCCAATCCATGACCAAAGCTGTTGTTATCCTTTCCCTGGTTTTCTTAGGATTTTGGGTCCCTTATTTGCTTATTTAATCTGAAACAGCTGGTTGCTGCTATGTATTCTTGCTTATAAGTTTGTAGAACAAATGCTGCTGAGAGCTAGCTTCTCTTTGTATCTGTTTGTGATCTGTATAAGTATTTTTCCTAAAGCCCTGTTTATTACATCTGTGCTATTTCATTAAAGAGAATAGAGTGATAAAGATGTGACTGAGACCAGAAGACAACGTAGCTCCACAGCTAAACAAGAAAGTGATGATTATAAACCAAAGTAATACAAATCAAATACTTTGTCCTAAAGTAACTCTATAAAAACTGGAAGCTAAAAACTAAAAATATGCTTTAACTATAAGTTAAGTACATTGTCTATGGAAGCTGGATGACAATTGGGCAGTCAGTTTCCAAAGCTCAATAGTACTTTTAAAAATGTGTATTTGGTCTTATCACATTTAAAACAAATTCACAAAGAATTTATTTTACCTTGCAGATCCAGGTCAGCACGCTAGTCTTGTCTTGGGCTAGAATACTGGTCCCAACTGCTTTGTTTTTTTTTTTTAATATAAATAACTGTGGATAAAGGCGCATGTGTATATGCATTAGCCATATCTAAATTGATTTATCTTCAGTGACTGGAGAACAAAACTGAAAACAAACAAAATCCAACAATCCACAGTGCAAAACAGGAGACTCAAAAAAGCCTCCAGAATGTGCAATCTAGAGCCAAGTTCATAACCAGCAGAATAATAAAGCAAACAGAAAACAGACCAGAGATCCTCAGAGTGGCATCCTCAGTTGTAGTAAACAAATTCTGCTAAATTACCCCATTCATATATTTTGGCATGCTGCTTTTACCAAACCAATACAGCGAGCTTCAACAGAAGACAATGGACAATAGGCAACAAAACATGAAGGGCAATTACTAAGAATCTTACATATGCCAGTTCTTCTCTTACTTTTAAAACCAGGCCATCCATACTTAGCAAGAGTTCTCAAAAGTGACAAAAAACATAGCCAAAATCTTGCCAGGCACTAACTAGCTGTGTCTTTGATTGCACTGTTTACAAATCTGTAATAACATTTCTTCCATCTGCTCTGCAGTTTCCATCTATATGCTTAATTTACAAAATGAAATAAATTGCTTACAAATTTGTTCCAAAGATCTCTTTCAAAGAGGTCTCCCAGCGCATTGGCTACAATGGACAACAGTCTAAAATTTGGACAAAAATACATTTCCATTTTCAAGTAAACTGGATGGGTTAGTTTGTGCGAGGGAAAAAAAAAAAAAAAAAAACAGAAAGAAAAACAGAAAAAAAAACAGCTTTTATAAAGAACTGATAGGGTTCTCAAGGCAACGTTCTAAAGAAATACCTATCAATTATGACTCAGCCATTAGTCTGTCTTCACAAGGCAATGCACAATTAGTTAACCAAGCTGAATATGGAAAGCTAATCAGTTTTCAAAAGCTGAGTTTAGTGTAATTCAGCTCATCAACTCTGAAAAATCAGCAGTAAAGTGATCAATAGTTTCTGAAATTAAAATAAACAAAAACCAGTTCCCTATTACTCAAAGCAGGACTCTGCAAAGCAATTTGGAAGCTGCTCTCAAGAGGTCCAGACCCTCTCTGAAGGAGCTCAAACCTCCCTCTGCTCTGTTTGGGCAATGAGTGTCTCACTCAACATCCCCCAGGTGTGAGCAAACGCTGAAATTACAGCCACAAATAAAACTGCTCATACATAAGGCCTACATTGCATGTGGACAGTCCACATTCGACAAATGACTATCACAGATTTATAACTCTCATTTTCTGATGTAAAAGGAAATGAGACAATAACCAAATCCCTTTAGAAAACAGCTAATGTTGGTCCTGAAACAAATGGTATTCCTCACACTGAGTAACATTTAATGTTCGCTCACTAGGCAACGAGTTCTGTTTTCCCTGTTCAATTAACCAAGCATTTACATTGGAACCAGATTGAAAGTATTTGTATGGTGAATCTTCTATGAAGCACTTTTTAATTTTGTCTATGTGCTTCTCCATTTGTTTGAAGATGTATAAAGGAGCCATAAGATTTCACTTCTGTTATTATAACTATTACCTTTGCTATAACTGTTATTGTTATTGCTCAAGCGTCTCACTCCCTCCATTATGACTGAAATACCAGCAACTTGATTATGCATTACAACTATTACTACAAAGCAAAAACCTAACACTTCAGAGGGCCCAGTAACAGCAACTACTGCAGACGTTGCTGGAATTAAGTAACATGGCACTTATGAATATAGCTCATGTTTCTTTCTTCGTTTACAAGACACAGTGAGTCAGAAAAGTAGCACCAGAGTATGATTAAAAAGAAATGCTTTCTGACAGCTTGCTCTACAGTGACTAGTGAACACTGAGTCACCATCATCACCCCAGCACAGCATCGTTTCTTCTCGATATTTGGCATTCCATAATTAGAACAAATGACATACTAGGGACACAGGAAAATGTTTTTAGTTAATTTTCTGTTTCAGCCCATTCACACAGTCTTTTCTGTTCTTGCCTCAAAAGGTAAGGTACACAGTCATGATCTGTGCCGCCTCCATTTTAAAGACAGCTCTATTATTATAAAAGTAAATGGATAAAAGTAAATGCCACCCACTTGCTAACATTGAAGACTAATTAACTCCACAATTGCTGCTTGAAGAAGAGGGTAAAAACCACAGACTGTTCCAATAGCTATCCCACAAAGAGGATTAGATAATGTTGCCTTTACTGGTCCCAAAACAGTTCCTTTCTTTTCTCTCTCTCTTTTTTTTTTTTTTTAAATTATTAATTTCATCTCATTTTGTCCGTAACTGTTATCCATGTACTGCTTTTTGCAAAAGTGTAAACAGTCTCTGTAGTACCTCTGGTTGTGAATCTATTTGCAGAAAAAATCTTTCTGAAATGCTTCTTGCACATCCTCTCATTCAGTGTTTGAAGTTTTGACTATTAAAGGCAAGTAGTACTTGAAGTTCTTGCAAGCAGGTCAGCTAGTGAACTTTGATTTAAATAGCTACGCCGAAAATTGACAGCTGCATAAATTCATTAACTAATTGTACAGTACTGAAAAGAAATCTTCACATTCCACTTTTTTAGGTACAACTTACTAAAAAAAAGAAAAAAGAAAAAAAAAACAACAAAAAACTCAGTAGATTTGTACTTTACTTTTAATAAATCTTTCTAAACACAGAGAAAAAAGGTGTTAAATAATCATGCAGGACACCCAGTGAAATAAGACAACAGAAAAAAAAAAAATTGCTAAGCCTCCCAGCATTGAGATATACATACCTGGTGGCAAAATCTTACAACAGCATCAATATGAATTTTGCAGTTCAATTAATTGCTGTCTGGATTAATAGCACAAACAAGATGCAAAAAATGCCTAATCTGGTTCTAAATCAGCAATGCTGTGTGAACTCTATGTTCAGCAAATACTGGGTGAATTACCTGAGAATTAGTCCTGCGCAGTTAGTTATTAATGAGATGCTTTTGTGTTTTTTTTTTTTGTTTTGTTTTTCTGGTAGGACAGAACTGAAAAATTGCAAGAATAAAAATATATATTTAACTAAAAATTAGAGTAAGTTGACTTGTTCTGTCAACTTTAAATTTTAATAACTAATACATATCCTTGAGCTAAGTGATAAATGCTATTTCCTCTATACATGATTATCCAAAGAGACATTAGTAATAGTAATGAACAAACAGGGATAAATTTTAGTGATTAACACATATAATCAGTCCCAGTAAGGAAAAACAGTTCATTTAATGTTTCATTGAAACTTACAAGGAGTCAATAACAGGTACTTCACTTATGTAGGAACTCAGAGTTCTAGAGATCTTTAGGGATTACTTGGGCTATAAATAAAATTAAGACTACAATATCTGTGGGGAGGTAATTTCATTACGATTTATACAGCACTAATTATAAAAAAGACTCCATCTATCTTTTGTAATATCTTTGGATATTACAAGTACATAAATACATGAAAACTGAAAAAATTGGGAAGAAGCTATTATCTAAGTAATTCACTTAAAATAATTCATTTACATAGCATAAACCATATGAAATTTGTCATCGTTTTTGTTATTTTCCACAAAATATCTGTAACACCTATTAATGTAAATCTTTTATATAATTATGAAACTTTCAATCTGCCCCCCAACTGTGGTCTGGTTCTCTTTTCACTGAAGACATGTACGTTCTAATGGGAGGTTAGTCTGTACACCAAGGCAAGGCAAAATCCTTTTATGTTGAACATTAATTAAAGTTCTTTAAAGACTTTGATGTGTGCTATAATGTGTTAATTATTCTGATACCTAACAACTTAAAAACATGGAGGGTTCTATCAAATTGGCATTCTGACTAAAATGCCAGTGTGCACGTAAATTCACAAATAGTTCAGACTCCTATAGCTACAAATTCATGTCATGGGGGTAATATAATCATAATCAATTTTTAAAGAGCTTTTTGCATTTCAGCAGTGCAACCACTCAGGTTTTCCAAGCCCTCAGATATGTCTTCCTTCCACCTAACAGACAAGCTGTGTTTTGCGCTCTGTGCTTTCAGCCTACCTCAATGACTTTTAAACATTACTTCTTGTGATGGACATCTTTAATTTGTCCTTGTAGAACATTGTATCCTGCTAAGTGTCACATACCAGAGGTCCTAGCAACAGTATGTGTGCTGTTAGTGTTGTGACAGCCAGTGATAAAAATGAAATGGCAGTGGAAATGTAGGACTGAATGACAACCAGAGAGTAAGAGATGTTAGAGATGTTGTAGAGTATGTATTGGTAGACAGGATGTGTAGTCTTCTATCTAGCAAAGAGTCATGGACAGCCTTTTGTAGTGCATTACAAGTTACAATGAGCGTCACATAATTCATGGGAGGCACTGCTATTTGGACTGTGTAATAGTCCGAAACAATCTGGTCAGATAGTTGCTAGGGTGGGAATGAAGACAAAGCTGAGCTTTGAACAAAACATCTGATACCTGCACTCACTGATGACAAACTAAACTGAGACATTCTGAAAACTGCAATGTGGAAGAAAATAAAAAGAGAGGATTAACTGTCCACAGCAGACATGATAAAAATTTTTACTGCTGTATAGAGTATATAGAGTGGCTGTTAGGGATAGGAGAACAGAGAAGAAAAGACGGCCATGTCCTAACAACATCGTGCTACAATGGAAGGCTCAAGGAAACAAGAATTAGGACTGCCCTATGACAACAGAAGATCTGATAAATCTCATTCCACCATAGCTTTGCTAATTGTAGATGTTATTGCTACAGATTCTGAAGTTGTTGACAATAAAATTATACAGTAAGTGAAAGTATCACTTTCTTTTCACTTGGAAGTGCCATGGTAAGCTGGAACGATTTACTGTCCCTGATGGGTTTCCCTTGTCCAATTCCCTTACTAAGAAAGGGTAAGCAGTCAAAAGGATCCCCTCATCATCTGAGCCAATAAGCAGCCTGCAGCTAGTCCACTCTAACCAAACCTTTGAGCATTATAGTGTTACAATTTGCACAGATTGTGAAGGGTATTTTATATATTTGTTAAATTGTTTGTATCTACAGTCAGAAACTTTTAGCTGTGGATTTACTCCAAAGAACTTTTCCCTAAAACTGAAGTCACAGAAAACTTGGATGTTTACATTGGCAACACTGGTTAAACAGCACTGATTTTAAAGCATGAAATATGTGGATTATATATGCAATGTGATCAAGTGCGGCTAGACTGAATTCTCACGTGACTCTTCCAAAGCAGTCTTTTTCATTCACTTGTACATCACCTGCTCCCAAGTTGAGTCTCCACTTATTTATTTTCAGCCCTTTTTGAATCTACAGTTAATCTAAAAGCAAATTTATCTTTTCACTTTGTTTCTGTGTGAAAGCAAATCTGGGAAGCTAAATGTTGACCAAATTTCTAACTGCCAAATCCAATAACCTTATCAGATGTAGACATAAGGGGAAAGGAATAGGAAAGCAACAGGACACATTACATAACCATGCTGTAAATGAGAGAGAAGAAAAATAAAGGAATTAGGTTGCAGAAAATAGATCCAAACTCATCTCATCATGGTGTATGTGTCCTATCTCTTCGTGCAGGAAGGGAAAATAAAACGAATAACTGATGATTACAAGATCTGTGATAGCATGAAAAGTGTTGCTAAAGGGATGATCAAGCTGATTAGAATTACTAGAATGTCTTTTCATATTTAAACAGTTTGTGATGCTTATACAATTAACTCAGTAACTATTGCAGCCACAAAATCATCTGCAATACAAGGCCTTAATTATACAAATTAAATGCATCTCTCTGCTATATTTTGATAAATCCAGGCAATCTGAACTCTGCTACACAGATAAACCACTTAGCTTTTACCACCTGACAAAATCTCATGACACCTACACCTCCAGGCTCTGTATGAGACTACTGCCATCTCATTCTCCAGAAGACAGGCAGGAAGCAAAGCACTCCTCTTTCAATACCATGCATATCATTTCCACTAACAAGAACAGTGTCTTCTACTGAAGTTTGATTTACAGGTGCTATAAGGCCATTGTGCTGACTGCATATCAGTCTCCAAGGAAACTAGTAGCATATATATTCTAGAAGCATCCATAGAAGAAAAGAAGTCTTATTAAAAGTATTCTCAGCATAACCTCTGCTATGAGCACAAGCAAAGTTCAAGGTCTTCTGTTGAATAGTTGAAGGATGCTGTGTTCAAATAAAAGGATTCTAAGGAAATAATAGCAGGTCAAGCTGGGGATCTGGCTATTGTACAGTCTGCAGTTCTGAGAGAGTCAGAAATTCAAAAAAATACATCTATTTAAGCTTTAGAAAGGCTCAATATTGTTTTATAATCCTGCCTAATTTTAGATTGCTATATATTCTATGTAGTTAAGCATTAGCACTTTCTATAATACATCTGCTTTACAGATACATTACACTTACAGGTACATTACATTTCTTAGCTGAAGCCATTTCAGCAAGTACATCTGTATTTTAAAATTACTTTTCAACCTCGATCTATAATTTTTCTCTCATTTGTACGGCTGAAGAGAATCACAGGATATCATGTCTCAACCAAGAGGACTGCTTCTCTCTGTGCTCACAGGATCCAAGCAGCTGGGTGTCCTACAGCTGGGGCAGGTGTTCTGTGCAGTGGAAAGGCTCTACTGCTGGAAAAAGCACCACATGAAAGTTTTGCACTTCTCTGATCATTAATAATTGTCTGTGGCATTTTCAGAGTATGTGCAATAAGAGCAATGTCCTTCTCGAATTTTAAATGAGAGCATAAATTCCCCTTGTTCAGCCTAAGTTTCTCCTGTAAATTCCATCTCAATAAGATATTCTTTCCTTTTTTGCTTTAGGTAATGATTTTCTTTATTTGATCCTAGAAGAAGTTTTATTCAGAAACAGTTGAACTAATCCCAAACTAAAGTTTAATTTAGTAAACTAGTGACGTGACCATGTGAAGTCAAAGTTATTACATAATGCATGAGATTCTCATTATTGCTGCTGTAGCACTGACTGTTACGAACATAGTTACTCAATATTGGAACTCATTTTCTCTTTTAATAGCACAGTTCAGCATAACTAAACACAAATAAATGGAACAAAAGACTATACCAAACAAAGCAAATAAAAAGTGCTACCAATGATGTATGGTTTCATTCCCAGCAGGAATACAAGTGGACTATGATAATTCCACATGTTTTCATAAAATAGTTTAATTTTACTTTAAGGAGTTTTAGTCACATTCAGCCATGAACCTCTCTGCCTAAGTGTATATGTGAACGGACACATATAGCTACAAGAAAACATTTCAAGACTGAAGAAGGAAAATAGATAGTTTCAGAAGTGAGTAAAGTTCAAATGTGATATGCAGTAAATTGATGGAGCTGGAAGGGAGAGGGAAAAAGTTAAAAAAAAAAAAAAGTTAGAGAGGTAGAGCAACTCACATAGTTAAAAACAAATTACTTGCTTTTTTAAATATTTTTTTCCAAACTTTTTACATCAGAGAAATAACACGTGTTGGAGTTAAGTTCTCATTTGCCACTGTACTGCTTGTCTTCACTTTTCATATCTAGATCCTTAGGATGTGTAGACTTCAATCATTCTAATGGGCAGGAAAAATGAAGTACGTTGTCGTAATATAGCAACATAGTCTATCTGTAATATTCTGCAGTAGTTCTATCAAATCCAGAAGTGCAACAACTGTGCATTTGGTACCATGTAAGATAAGATCTAATTTCTAGAAAAATATTATTTTATTAAATAGCAGCCATGCAAACATTCAACTTGTCTTATATTTCCTTGTCAGAACTGGCAATACAGCAATAGTATATTGACGAGACAATCTTGCCAATACGTGTTCCCAAAACACCTACACCATGGGACATCATCTGCAATTATCACTGCATTACTCTCTCATTATGAAATATGATTTAACATGACATTGTGCAACACGAGAATGTTTTCAAATCTTTGTTACCCTTTTGCATTTCTTGCTGAATTCATTCTGCCTTTGCAATGGTCTGCAGACCTTTTTTACTTGAAGTTAAAACATTTTAAGTAAACACAGATATGTCTTCCTATTGATTTCCACATCTCACATGAAAATGAGATTAGATTTGCAAGATTCTACCAAATGATAACACTTCATGTGGCAGTAAATGCTCCATAGCAAGCACCCAATGTAGACAGTGAAGACACTCTGCCAGAGGCACAATAGCAAAAAAAAAATCAGAAGCTCTTTCATCATGATTTTTTTTCTGTTTTCCTCAAAAATATGCTTTGAAACAGAATAGGCAGCTGATGAGAGTTTGATATACATAACAGAATAGTATTTTCCTTGATAGAAAACAGAAGTCTATTTTAATTCTAGAAAACACAGACAGGGAATCTGACAGGCCTGCTTAGAATTGTGTCCAAGTGGAGAACGCAAAGATTAGAAGTTCTTAAGGGCCTAACTGGTAAAGTAATAAATGCAGCTGTAGAATTTGCATATTCTTCCTCTGAAAGGTGATCAATCCATCTAATAACAAAGGAATTAAAAAGTGATGTTCAAACTTAACAAACTCAAATTCTAACATCTATAGTGAGGGAGACAATCAGGGAACAGAAATTAATTTTCTCAATCTGGCAAGGATGCTGGTTTAAGTCGGTATCAGAGAAAACGTCTATAACTGTATGAAGAGATAAAGTGGTATTAGTAGCATTATGCTCATTATAAGTAACTTACCAAAGTGAATGATATAAGCGATCTACAGAACCCAACAACAGTTAATTTTCTAAAAAACACACAAAGGGTATGTCAAATTGCCCCTCTCAAGACTCATTAACATTTAAAAATGCTTGATGGTTTCACACAGAGAAGCTCGGAGATAAGCTTTTCTAATTGTAGTCACAAAAATAAAAGGAAAACAGATTTCTCCTGCTATCGTGTTGGAAACTAGCCTGTGCAATACAATAGTAGAGGGATAATTACTATTCCGACAGACATCTGACCACATGTACCAGTCAGTCTTTCTTCCAAGTGCAACAGAATATCCCATTTGTATTCAAATCTGAAAGATTTGAGGAAAAAAAAACAAACAGATCACTTTGTAGGTGCGTTTACTTCTGCTTAAGCCATGTAGTTAATCATTTTAGCCCTCCTCTGTGCACTGGTCAGTTACAGGAAAATAAATCTGCAGCAGTATTATTTCAAACAACAAAGCCTTAATGCTTATCCAGGTATTAACACCACAATGATGCAGGCACCCTAAAAGCAGAGACACTCTTATTGGATAACTTAATCAAATGCTCAAAAATATTTTTAAAGCTTCCAGTAAAACAAGATACAACAATAAAATGGATTGACCACTGTACTTGATTAATCATATCTTTTATTATTATTGTAGAATTGAAATGAAGAAAGAAAATAGACTTCACAGCAACAGCAGTAATTGGGCACAGCAGTCATAAAGCAGGGTTTATAAGGTTATGGATAATTGAGAATAACGTGAAATTACTTCGGGAGTTATATTAGGCTTGTCTTTGTGTTTTAGATAAGCAATTTGGAGAAGCTTCATACTGGATCCAGAGAATGGAGACATATGCGCTACTAATATAAAATTATAAAATAAAGGGAAACACTCCTTTCTACCCAGAAATGCAGATTGAACACTTTTAAAGTTCACATATTATCTGAATATTTAATTATTATTTTTAATCTTAATTGTACAAAATACTAAACAATATGTCTAGCATTTAATCAAAAGAGAAATGAAAAGATAAATCCTAGGAAAAAGTAGGGTGGTTGGTAGGAACATCTGCTGGATTCTATATAGATGCTTAGTTTTATTGACACTTCCCACAACAGTTACTGAAAACTCGACACATTCATTATTTATCTTATCACTATTATGGATGTATTTATTGTATTCCTTTAGTGCCTATTTACATAGATAACACGTCCTAACCAAAACACTTTGTTATGTAACTGATAACACTAGCTTCCAGAAAATAGATGTTAGTATGCTGAGTACCTTTCCTCCAGTCCCGAGATTTTCAAATGGTGGAAGGATGATCATAGGATCTTAATAATTTTGAAATAATTTATTCAATGCTCAAAGTAATCATATTTACAATTGCACCATTGCCTGCTACAAGTTTTAATAGAAGGAGTTTCTTCTCTCTGACCTCATGAAAGGCAGAAAGGTGCAATGGGCTGATCCCACAACTAGAGAATATGATTTTCACTGCTTTAAGTCAAAAATCATTCATTTAAGTAGGATCAGAAGCATCCTTTCACTGGCAAATACTCTCTGAGATAACATTACCACGTTCTCCTCCTTTTGGAGGCATCAAGCCCATATGTGAAATAGCCTATTTCTGTTCAGATTGAATGATTTTGTGCTGAACTTCTGCAAACCTAACAAACATGTAACACAAAATGAAGACCAAACCAAATCGGCTGCCACTTTTCCATTTGTTTCCAACTTGCAACCATCTCTTTTTCCAAATCATCCAAAAGCATCACCCTCGATGAGAGAAAAATGTCTGATCTTGTTAGCTACACTATTCCAACTCTGTCCAAGATGACCAATTTTTCTTTGTTTTCCCCCATAAGAGAACATTTCTGTGATCACAAAGTTAGCAAACATTACACTAAGCAGAGAGATGATCTTCCATACACCTCAGAAAATACACTTCACCTGACACTTGCAGGGTGTTGTAATTACTTGCCTGTACCACCAGGTATAACAAATTGCATAAGCAAATAAAAGGCTGATATCATAGAATAATTTCCATTTTTCAGCTGTAACAGTGTTGTGATTCATGTCTTAGCAATGGGAAACCAATAAACTATTTGAGAAGCTGATCCGCTATTCAAAATACTTGAAAACTACATTTCCCATAATATTTTTTCCCCTACTGCCTGCATTTCAATAACTTGAAATGGCATCATATAAATATATGTGTTTTTGTGTATCTACCTCTGTTGGGATTCTTTTTGTTTATTTGTTTAACATTTTAAAACATTTCAGTCATCAGCTGAAATCCATTGCTGTCTGACAGAAAGCATCATATGAGAAAGGAGGACTCCTATTTGAAAAGGCAAGAATTTACAGTGGTACTGTATTTCTGATGTAACATTAAAGTGCAATGTCAAGATCTTTCAGGTTAACTGAGATGGAAGTTCATGTTTCTCCATAAGCTTTTAGAGAAATTAAAGAGAAGACACCTAAACATGCATAATGCTTTAAGATTCAAAAAGGTTGCTTCTACTCAATCACTGCTTATGAGTAAATTACAGTAGAAATGTCTCAAATTTTCACCATTTATATTTCAGTACTTTTTTTATAAAATCATTTCCAATTACTCAAATTGGAAATTACTCAAATTATTTCTAATTTACTCAAAATTATTTCCAATTGCTCAAATGCATTTTTACAGCTCTCTTGTTATCTGCAAAAAAAAAAAAAAGAAAAACTACCACTACAAAACCTTCAGCGATCTCTCGATTTATAAACATGCTTATCTTCAAACTTACATTTCATTATTGTTCCAGGTGGCTTTAATAGGCGCAGATATTTCAGGGTAAACATCTAAGAAATATCTAGAAATATCTAACATAGCTCTAGAGTTTTTGTTTTAAGACCACAAGCACCAGTCCTGGAACAGAGTGCCAGTTCTAATCCTAGCCAAGGAATGAGAATTTTATGACAAAATATTTTTGTAAGGCTCTGCAGTATCTTCCCCATTTGTGCAGAAAATAAAGATTTTTATTTTCTCTCCTTAAAATGAAATGAAATTCAGTGGTGGTGAAGATAGCTATGTGACACCTGAGAGATCAAGGTAAACTTGATATGTAGAATAGTTGCAAGGGTATCAGTGGCTGGTGGGTGGGGTGCTCACCAGGACTCAGGGGCATGCCAAAAATCACAGAGCACAGGTCTCCCATGTTCCAGGTAAATCCGTCGGCTGCTCCCCACGTTCTAGCTATGGTTCTTTCCACTCCGTGCATTTTGTGCTGCTGGCAGATATTTAAGAGTTAAGCAATGCAATATTTCTTCATGCCAATGGTGAGATTCCCTAATGGTAAAAGCTTCTAAAATCTATACAGAAATGAAATTAATTCTGCTAGAAATACACTAAACTTTCAATGACATGATTTACCCATTTTATTGGTATCAAAAGCTCGTACTCTGTGTTTCATTTAGTTGCAAAGCATTTGAAGGTGATTTGCATTTGTTCCTTCTTATTAACTGTATAATTAGATATATTATATATATATATATTTTGCAAATGAAGAAATCAAGACAAAAGCTTTACCTACCCAGGATGCACATAAGAGATGTAAGATTTATCGACTCAACTCTTGCATACCAAAATGTTGTCATTTCTGTAGATTTGCACCTCACAAATTATACTCTTGTATTAGAGGTGTATCTGAGATACCATATGACTACTTCCTCTCCGGCATCAAATATAACATACCCTTTCTGCATCATGCATGAAGTACACCTGTCATTTTATTCAAATTAGAACATCGTCATTCAAATTGGATCAAGACGAGCAATCCATCTGTCACTAAAAATTTAGGGGTACATTATCATCATCATATATAAGGAGTTACGCACGCAAATGCCTGCACATCAAAATGATTCAATACCCATAAGAATATTAAAATATTAAGAATTACAGTCAATGTGGCAGTCTTAATGCACATCATGCTCCACACAGAATTTCAAGTCTTTTAGATTAGAGCTTGAGAAAATAGATTTCATGTAGCAGACAAACAAATGAAAAATCACTGTTTTTTTCAGCACAAAACTGCAACTGCCGTTCCCATATCCCAAACTTCCTAAACCAGATAACTAATACATAAACCAATAATATTTATAACAGATATAAAAAATCTGTTTTAAGAGATCAAAGTCTTGCTATAGCTAGGTTTTTTAAAACACTTCAAATTTACAAATGCAACTGTCACAGCACAAAAGCAAACAAATATACCAAAAAAAGAGAACATAAACCCACACTCTTAAAATTCTACATATAAAGGAGTATTTAACTCGGGTATTTTTATACCTGCATTTATCACATCATGCAGAAATATTCTTTAATTGTTCAACATATCATTTCACTTCAATAAAAAAATAAAACATTTGTTGCTGGTACTGCATAGAGAACACATCTTTTTTTTAGCTATGTGCTTCACTTAAACCCAGGAGGTAGAAAAAAATAAAGCAAAAGAAAGCACAGCTACAAGATATCTTTCTTCTGCTCAGAGCAATGTATCTCCCTGTAATGGCACTGATATACAGACAGGGAACTTTGGCTGAAGTGGAGGAACACATAGGGGAATGATATTTTCCAGATGCAAACAAGTAGCTAGACAAAAAGGACTTTTTTTTTTTTTGGTAAGGAACCGGAAAATATATGAGATTGTACATAAATATTTTGGGCCTGGCTTTTCTGATAGAAGGTAGAATTAAGCACAAGCTTGTAACAGGCGACCTAAGGTAAGCAGTAGTATTCAAAACATATTTTTCTTTTTGTTCTTTGATGGTGTTGTCTTGTTGTCTCTGGCCCTGGCTGCTGAAGCACAGGCATCTAGCACTATTCTGGGTGCTGCAGCTCCTAATTCCCAGTCCCTCCCCAGAAGGCAGCATCCCCTGTGCCCTGTGTTGTGTTTGTCAGCCCTCCGTAGGTACTGTGGATCCCAAAAGCATCCAACACAGTGCTAGCCCTGACATCTAAGCAGCTGACTCCTGTGCTGGCCAGGTGACTTGTGGAAACCTGCACTGCTGCCAGGAGTACCCTGTACCTGCTGCCAAGTGGGAATCTGCAGTTGGCCGGGCTGGGAGCACAGCCAGACCCAGCATTGGTGTCCCAGTTGCAACAGCTCAGTGGAAAGGCTGCCATGTCCCCCACTCTGCTCCTCCACAGTTCACTTTGCAATTAGTTATGTGAAATAATGCACTTTGTTTAAACAAAGTGTTGTTTTGAAAAGACTAAATGTCTTTTCTGATTTAAATTTTTTGAAAATAATATCCCAGGAAATGTACTTTCATTGATAAGCCAAACACATCTGACACAGTGTCCAAGAAATAATTTTCTGCAGGCTGCAACCATCCTTTGGATTAAAAATACTATGAATTTCTGTACATTTCCATCTTGTTGTTCAGCATTTTGAATTTAGGGTGTTACAAACTTCTCTAAAATGTCAGGTGGTGAATATGGAAGGGTTATCCATTTCTTCCTCAGCACACCTTAGTCTCTGACTGCCAAAGTTTGGGGTTTTAAACTTCAGCACATTAAGCATCAGTACAACAAGGCTTCTGGTTCCCTGCTGAAGTTTATTCCCTGCTTCCCAGAAAATCATTAGATGCCATTATAGCTCACTCTATTATCATAGGATTTTGCTGTCAACCAGATAGAAAAAGGAAATGAAAGCTCAGAGCCACCTATTGTTTCTCTAATTTTCATCAGTTGATCCCAGACAGCAAATACTTTTGACAATGAGTCAGACATCTGCAGTGCAGGTACATTTTCCAAATTTAGGCCAGGGTTTTAAAACTTGTAATTAAATGCATAACTTCTACTCTGTTGCAGCAAACACTCAGTAGATAGTTACTTTCTAAGGCTTCTGTTGTTCGGGATGATCATAATATAAGGATTAAACAAGGACTGGTATGGACTGGCTGACCCCGGACTCCATTTTTAACTGTAATAGTCCCTCAGCAGGTCCATGCCTTACAATGAAGAACAAACTCAGATACAAATAGGTGTAAAAGGAATAGCAGCACGGTTTTCTGTGTGCAGCAGTAGTGACAGTAACACCAGGGGGTCCTGGACAGCTGTGCTCCAGTTTCCTGTCTGCATTACACTGTTATTGGTATCGCTGCTGAGGCAGAGAGCACCAGGAGCGGTGTTAGCACAGCCAGATCCACGGAGGAAAGAGCAAGAACCAGGATCCAGGGCCAGGCAATCAGAAAGTAAGACCTGGACAAAAGTAGGAATCAAAGCATAAGCAAGTCACAAAATTTTTAATGGAATTAAGCAAGTTGCATTACGCATACACCAACCATCTTGTCTGCTGCCCTTTATGTCACATACTCCAGAACCAAGCCAAGCAAGCCCCAGCAGGTATGTGACACAGTCTTCAGGTTCCCTAACGCTGATTCATAGTGAGCGGGCTCCATTTGCTGCCTAGACAAAACCTTAGAGAGTGAGAGATGGGATCACATTGGCCTTCCTTATGTTAGAACATATTTTACTCTAACAGTAATTGAAGTGAAATCAGAGCAATATGCATGAGATTGAGAGTGTCAGCTATGATACATGGAAACTTGACAGGGAGAAGAGAAGCAATCATCGAGACCTGGACAGGCTGGAGAGTTGGGCAGAGAGGAACCTGATGAGGTTCAACAAAAGCAAGTGCAGAGTCTTGCACCTGGGGAGGAATAGCCGCATGCACCAGTACAGGCTGGAGGATGACCTGCTGGAGAGGAGCTCTACAGAGAGGGACCTGGGGGTCCTGGTAGACCACAGGTTGGCCATGAGCCAGCAGTGTGCCCCGGTGGCCAAGAAGGCCAATGGGATCCTGGGGTGCATTAAAAAGAGCATTGCCAGCAGGTCGAGGGAGGTGATCCTCCCCCTCTACTCTGCCCTGGTCAGGCCTCAGCTGGAGTACCGTATCCAGTTCTGGGCTCCCCTGTATAAGAAAGACAGGGACCTCCTGGAAAGAGTCCAGCGGAGGGCCACAAAGATGATAAAGGGCCTGGAGCATCTCCCCTATGAGGAGAGGCTCAGTAATGTGGGTCTGTTCAGCGTGGAGAAAAGAAGGCTGAGAGGGGACCTGATCCATGTTTATAAGTATCTTAGTTGCGGGAGGCAAATGGAGGTGGGGAACCTCTTTTCAGTGGTCAGTGGGGACAGGACAAGGGGCAATGGCCTTAAGCTGGAGCACAGGAAGTTCCGCACCAACATGCGGAAGAACTTCTTCACGGTGCGGGTGACGGAGCACTGGCACAGGCTGCCCAGGGAGGTTGTGGAGTCTCCTTCCCTGGAGATATTCAAGACCCGTCTGGACGCCTACCTGTGCAACCTGCTGTAGGGAACCTGCTCTGGCAGGGGGGTTGGACTCGATGATCTCTCGAGGTCCCTTCCAACCCCTGCAATTCCATGATTCTGTAATCAGTGCCACAGCAGCTCTGCCCACAGCACACTAGTCCAAATGGCAGAATTTAGTCCACATGTATGTCCTTTGTAAAGTTTTGAAATATATTAACAATTCATTAAAAGGTTTTGCTACCTCTTTTGAAAGTATAATGAGTAGATAAAACAAAATTAATCAATCTGCAATAAACACAGACCATAGGTATATATAAAAAATGCCTTCAATGGGAAAGGTTAAATGAGAGGATTCAGTCACTACTTATATTAAGGCTAGAATAGAAATTACATAATTTGAAGTTCAAAATGTACACAAAAATATCTGATATGTGCATTTTAATAGCACTGAGAATTTTGTTTTGGGCACGTAAGAAAGACAGAGAAAAGAATTTTGGAAATGGGATGAAAGCTAGCCATGCACATCAAAGACTGTATGTCCTGTGATTAAAAGAAGCTTTAAAGCTAACAGACAAATGTGACTGGTTAGGCTAATCACAGATAAAACTTTTCCTACACCTGCACTTTTACAAAGACTTTATGCAGCACAGCAGTATCATCTTAAAGCCTCATGTTTCATGTCCTGAGATCTCTGCCGTAAAGCCCTAGGAAGATCTTTAATGATGGGCAGTCTTTTCAAAAGAAAGAAAACTATTTTATAGCCTTCATAAAGCCATTGTGCTGTAGTTTTTCTCATTACTTTCCAGAAAATTTAAATATCGACCAAAATATACCAGAAGTCAGATAAAAGGTACCTGCTCGGGCAGAAATCCAAAGAGTACATGAGTATTAGATATTCCAAAAAATCAAAATCAACAGAGTTTGATATTTGATACATGGTACATACTGTAGCAAATATAATCATTTTCCTTTTTCTGTTCCATTTCCTCTCTCCTGACACACTGTATTTTTTCCAGACTATTCAGTTCTATGAAGCAAGCAATCATCTACATTATACCTGTACACACAATGACTTCCCTCTTATTTTCAGTAATATCTATTGAGGCTTTAGCCCACAATCTGTATCACTCACATTTCACTGTGAAGTAGTTGACTTCACAGGATCACTCAAGAGTTACAGATAAGCAGCTATGTCAGACTGACAGATTGTGTCCGTACTACTGTTTCTATAACATAAGACTATAGTGACTTCTCCCCATGATGAAGAAAACTTATTCTGGAAAACTTTTGTTTTTAACAGAGCTCTCTGAATACTAACTGAAAGAGTCCTAGTTGTTTGTTTGGTGGTTTCATTTTTTTGTCTTCTTTTGACTTTTCATCTAAGGAATGCCCATCAAATGTAAAAATATGTTTTCAAGAAAAATTCCTATAAAACACTTTTTAGTTAAATACTAGAAGTCAGCATTGTTTGGTATATTATATTTTTCTGTATGCACAACTGATCACCTGTGCCTCATAGCTGAATTTGTAACACCAGTGTGAGACAGAGGCAACGTCTAATGAAGTCATTTGTGAATTGAATCTCTCTGGAGAAAATGGCCCTTGCTCTCTGCAAAGCATAAGGCCTAAGTAAGGTCTTAAGCAGTGTAATATATATTTAAAGTGTCATTTCATTCTCCCCTGTATGAAATTTATCTGGTTCCAAATACAGATTAGAAATTTAGAAGAAACTGAATGCATGCTGAAGGAATTAGAGAAGGCCAGTCATAGCCACACTGCTTGTATAGGCTGACAGACACTCCTTGAAGTCAGAGAGTTTAGTCCTTAAGCAGTGTGCTTCAGATAAGTGTGCTTTAGTCAAATGATACTCTTGGAAGATCATCAAGGGAAATGTGTGCAAGACTATTGTCCCTGCAGCGCCTGTGGTTTTATCCTCTTTTGGCTCCTTAGCCTACCAGAATGCCAGACCTTTGGATAAGAGATGCTGGAGACCTCAGAAGTATTCTCTCTTCCTTTGTACAACAGAAAATGCCTGCTTTTTACAGCCAGAACTCACTCATTTCCATTTCATGCTGTGCTATTATTCATAAATCACTTGCCACGAGAAGCATAGTGTGTTGACAGTGCTTCTTCATTCTTTCTCTCAAACTTAGTGTAATGGTGTCTTATGACAAAAATTATAGGTAACATGACAAATGATATGTACCTGTTGTGGTGCTCACACTACTTTTAGATGAAAATTAAAAATACAGTTCTAGAGAAACAAAAACAGTAAATATCTGATTAAGTTGTTTTACCAAAGGAAGTAAAAGTCTCCAAACCCCTCTCCTTTAATGCCCTTGAGTAAAGTCAGTACTTGGAAATAACATGTTTGAAGATTATTGTTTAATAATTTCCTTTCAACATATGATACCAGTGTTTTTAACAAGTAGTCCCACCAGAGTTTTGCTGCTTTCTACTTTTGCTCATAATGTTAATTTTTTTCCAAGTCTTTGTTATTCTTTTTTTTTCCTTTAAACAATATTTTCCTTCTGTCAATTGCATGTTCATCCAATGAAAATGTTAAAAATCAAGTTTAGATTTGAGGCCCTTCAGAGCAGGAAAACATATCACAGGAAATCTGGCAACACAGAAGAAGGTAGTAGAACTTGATCTATCCATTATTCTCTGTAAGTTGAAGTGAAGAATGACACCAGTTAAAGTGGAACAATTAAATCCTCCTATTTAAATTCCCAAAGAACAGACACTAGCTCTATTGCAGTGGCATCAGCAGGTTGATAGTACAATTATGTTTCCTACCATAAACGCCCCATATCTCAGTATCACAAGGAACACTCATTTACCAGCTCAGTAGATCTAGATCTGTAATGCCATTTCTGGCTGATGTTCAGTAGTTTAGCATAGCAAGTTGAACATAACAGACCTATTTCAAGAACAAAACCCGCTATAAGTCTTGTGTCTCTTCAGCTGTACCATCTCATCCATCACCTCAAGTTTAAAACTTGCAAACTACTTTCAGTACAACTGTCAAGAAATTAAAGAATATCTAGAAAGCTACATCTAACACTGCTGCTAGTTTACAAGCTCTGGTAGAGCCAAAGCTCTAGGTAGTAGAGGCCTGACAATTTTCAAAAATAAATTGGTTAGAGACAATGTTAGAACAATAGCACAATCAGCAACAGTGTTACAAAACAGCACAGCCACCTCCACTTAGTTGCACTTCAAATCATCCATGGAAACCAAGATGAACAGTACTTCAGCTGACCTCAAGTTCCCCTCCGTCTACTCAGAAAGATTTTGAAAAACAAACAAACTTTCTAAATAATCAGTTTTTAGAATTGTACCAATTTTGCTAAACATTATGCAAACACTGTAGATTGACAGGACAATGTATCAATAGGAGGTTAAGCTCCACTGAGAAGTGTATATTTAGCTGTATACACACATACACAGTTACAGAAAATGTAACTTGTGTAACTGAGGTGCCAAATTACATTGTATACTGAACAGGGAGACTAACTGGTCCTATACACCTGTTCCACGTAGTTAATTCCATTCCATTTTAGAGAAAAATTGAGTGAAAAAGTCAAGTTTTAGATGCCCAGACAGTTCTATTGAAAATATTCAATGAAAAATATGATTCAAAAAAATTGTTCGCAATGTTTCAGGTGTCATGAAATCTGTTCTAACAGGAATCAACACTCAGAAAAACATCTGAGGACATTGCTTGTATCTTTTACTCTGTAACAAATGAATCAAAAAGGGTAAAAACTGTAGAAAAGGTGTGTCTTGACTATGTCTATCCTGTCAGTCCTTCAGTGTAGGTTACCCTGATAGACACATCACTTCCTAAAGAGCAGGCTGCCATCTCACTTTCACCTGCTTTATCACAATGAGGCACAGAGAAGAGTGGGGAAGATGTGTCTCTTGAAAAGACTGCCCTGAAGCTCCGGAGCACAAGGATGTCTCCTCTACTTACCATCCTGCAGTCGCAGGTGCCGAAGACTTGTTCTGCTAACTGGTGTTCACTGTAGCAGAGGGGAAGTATCTTAAACCCTATCAGAATTTCTTGTCTATCCTCTCCTGCAAATGAAAGTGGGTGCTTTCACAGAACTACCCCATGGGACATGGGCAGATGGAAGCTTGGTTTCAGGAACACACCAAGGTTTATTGCTTATTGGCAACTTTTCCCTTGCCTGTAATGTTTATTTCCAGCCTGCGCTGAACCAAAAAGAAGGTCACTCAATATCTTGAATACTAAATATCAATGAGCAGAACGATGCATTCTGGTTAACAATCAGTCACCAGACTATTTAACTTGTGTTGCACTCAGCCTGTGTACCTGTGGAAAAATTCAGTTATCAGTGCTTTGTCAGAAGTCCTGTGTTTTAAAAAACAAATGACCAGGTGAGGTAACTGATGGTAGAGACAAGTGGAGGCATCTATGCAGCCTGTACTCAGGTCCTGATCCAAGGCAGACAGGTACAAAAATGCAGGCTCCTCCATGCCTCCTACCTACCTTTCACTGTCAGTTTCACAGGCTTTTCCTGTTCTAACTGTGCTTCGTCTTTCACAGCCTTTTCTAAGTAGAAGGTAAACCAAGTAGTATTTGAGTTAGATGTTTGAATCCACTTTGTTAAATTTACTTTGAAATCAGGCAAAACAAGTTTGACCTACTCTAGTCACTGCTGTTGAACTATTGTTTCAGAGCGGACAAGCATAAGAGTATTTACTTACAATGAAGTAATCAGCCTGCAGTTTTCTCCTTTTGGTAATAAGAGTAGTGTATAGATGGATAGGCCAATGGTCATTTAACAGAAAAATAAACATAAAAATAACTGCTCTATTCATTTCTGAAAGACAGTATATAGCTGCTGAAGAGCATTCTTACCCACTGAGAAATATTCACCTTTCTGACATGTGGATCACGTTCCCTCAGCTTTCAGTCAAGCCAGCTTTTACTCCAGCCACAAGTCATGTGTCGAGCTCCAAGCAGGACTGCTCTCCCTGAGGAAAATCCTCATGCAGCTGATGTGCTTTTTCTCTTGTCACCACTTCCCAGCTGTCCTGCAGTGTCCCATCCTTTGCCAGCCTGGGACATCCAAAGTAAAGCCACTCAGGTGACCGGGTGTTAATGCACTTGATACACAGTAACTGAAAAAATTAAGCTACCAGCACTTTGTTAGATGCCCACAATTTTAACTGAACGAGTATGCAAATGACAGCAAACAGATAGGGGAGCCAACCATGCAGCTTTGGCTGAACCTCTAAATGGTGGCAGGGAGGGGACAGGGGGCTTCTCATGTTTATCTCAGCTCCCAAACCAAACCTGGGCACTACTGATGTTAAACTCGTTTGCAGGCTGGGGGGAAGAGGGGGTGACGACAGTGGTGGCTAGGATGCTACACGCAGCTTTCTGCTCCAGGCTGCTGTACTCTGTCAGAAGAAAGAGAATGAAGCCACAAAATAAGTTGGGGTTCTTTTTATGTTTTTGCGGGAAAACTTGAAGCAGTGCCATCCCCACTCTGCCAGCTCCCAGGATGACAGCCCAGAAGGATCATGCTTGATTACTTCAGGTCTTTGTCATCCAGGAAATGGAAAGGATGGAAATTAAAGCTGCTCTCCAATTAGGTATAAAAGTAGTTAAGAGTCATTAAATTATCACAGACCACACAGTTCTTGTGAAGTTATTTCTGAAGAACATGTGTTACTAAATCTCTTAAAACATATTGACTTTGCCAGTCTTAAACCACATGGCAGCTCCCATTCAGTAACTAAACTTTTCCATGTAGAGACTAACCTATAGATCCCACACTGGAAAGGGAATGCTGCAGGACTTCCTTCATGTTCTAGCAGTTCTGTTGGGAAAGGCTAATTAATCCACACTAATAGCCAAGTGATAGAACCTGAAGCCTGAAGGAAAAGCTGAATGGATCTGCTAAGATACTTCAGACAAATTAGTAAATTTTACATGTGTGTTACAAGTGTTATGTTATTCTATAAGATAACAAACCATGGGAAATGGATGAGCAAATAATTAGCTGGATAATGTATTCATAGTGGCTGCTAAACAAGCAGCTTTTGGCATATTGTTTGTGATCTCATGTTGATCTCTGTGCCAGATGCAACAGCTAGCAAGGATTTCTTTTACAATAAATGAAATTGATGAAGAAAATATTCTTTGTCTTTGAAAGTCCAAAGATACTTTTTTAAAAACTTGTAAATTGAAAGAACCATTTCAAGAGAACACAGCTGTCATCCAAGCACCTACTTTTGATACTTTTACAAAGAAGTATACAAGTTCTGACTGAATATAATTGTAAATTTGCTCTTTGGCCTCATGTAGCAGTGAATAACTGGATTGATTCATTATACACTATTTTTGAAATAGAATTCAAAATATGTGCATGAATGCTCAAAGATTGTTAATATCATAGAATTGGGGCACAAACTTGGAGAGAATTACAGAGGTCCTTCATTTTTTACAGATGGGTAGTCTCATTAAATGAAAATTTCCATCTCAGAAGTTAATTATTCTTAATTTTGGGACCTAAAGCAACACAAAATATCTAGTTTATTAATCTTAATCTTTGAGAAAATTGATTCTGGTTGCTTTTGTTTATCTTTTTTTTTTCCTTTTTTTTTTTCTTTTTTTTCTTTGACAGTAATTTTAAGACTTCAATAATTCTTTCTAATCTTATCTTGAGTCTTGATTGAGACTCATTGTGCTGAAAGAAGAGCTTTTGGTTTTCAATCTTTCCAACCAGAATGGATTGCAGTTCAGATTTTCCCTATATCACGTTTCCCCTTTGCTAGTATAAAGCTGAGAATTAGACCCAAGAGTCATATTCAGACCATCTGCTTTAGAGAATGAGTTTACGTGCTGCTCAGAGCATGGTCAGGGAGCCTAATTTCCCAAAATAGTACCGGAAAGATAGATTTCTCCAGGACAGAGTTTGGAGTAGCAACAGCCAAATACTTTAAGTGAAACACAGAGTACCCCTACATGTTAAACACCCAGCCAACTTGTTCACTAAATAGCTTAGATCTTCTTAAACTGCTTTTCTAAAACTCCTATTGTGGTAAGAAATTTTAGGAAGCTATGGCCCACACACACACACTCAAAGGGTATCTGTCCTGAATATTCTCCCTATTCTGGGCGTATGAACAGGTAGGTAAACAGCTCCAAATGTTTTTCTGCATGGAAAATGACCATCTGTAATTTTATTCCGCAGTGGCTAATCAAATATTTAAATATAATTAATCAGAATTAAGTAATACTGTGTTTCTCTATAATTGTCCACAAGAGAACCAGGATGAACATGATTGCACTCCTTACTTCTTATCAAGAGCTGCTGCAAATAACTAGGTCAGAGCCTGTGCCACAGAACCAGCTTGCAGGAGGCACGTTGGCAAGAAACCAGATTTTAAAATTCCTGTTAAACTGCACACGAGTGACAAATATTTGCCAGAAAACGGGCTGCCTAAGACTCACCTAATTTCTCTTCCTTCTCACTCATATTTGCTTTCCTGTTTGGGAGAGTTCTAGGTTAAGGTCTTCAAGTTCAGACTGAAGATGAAATTCTATGTAAAACTCAGGAGATGAGAATGGATATGACTGAAGTCAAAGAAACTGTTTGCCAGATCAGTGATTTCCACACAGCTCTGAACAAGTGCATGCAGCCTGTCCAGTGGCACAAATAGTTGTCTTTACTTGAGTGGAAATTGTTTGTCTGAAATAACAGTACAAACCAGATGAAACAACTTTCTGTGAATAACTTCAATTTGGACATTTTTCCTTTCATGAAGACAGACTGCAGAGATATTTCCAGTTCATCACTGCATTTGAAAAACTATGAGGAATGACTAGAGTCAGCAGCTAAGATGTCCCATTGGAAGAACTGCATGGAGCCCAAAACTACAAAGGGGTGATGAAGTAAAGAACAACAATGTCAAGTAGGAATTGGTAGTCCAAGAACAAAAAAAACAGCACTTGGAAATGATACTGTGTCAGGCTACAAGCCTGAGAAGATTTGACTTCACTCTTGAAAACAATTAAGATTATTGCATTCTTCTTGTTGATTAAAGTGGGGTTAGGAAGCTGAAGATGCCGCAGGAAAAGAGCTCATCAAAATCTCATCCACTGTAGAATGCCCTGATCAGTGTGGCCAAGTTTGTAATATTAGGGATTAATAAATAAATGCCTCAATAAAAAGATAATCACCTTATTTCTGTTCTGAGGCAGTGCCTATAACCCTCAGCTACACTGTATTTAAAACAACTAAATAATGCTTCTAGAACCCCTGAAAATAAATAAATATTTTCTGTCTTCTCTCCAAAGCAAGAAATCAAAGTAATGAGGTTAAAGTATTTTTCTGAAAATTCAATTCAAGCCATTTGCAAATAGGACTAGTTCTCAAGATCCAAGACCAACTTTCTATCCACTAGAATTTAAAAAAGCTCTTTATTAAGCTTGAGGAATACTTTCTTATATTAAGAATAATTAAAAAAAAATCACATTTGTTTGACTAAATCTTTTTATTAGAATGTAAATGTAGAACAATCAATACGGCTTACTGATTAGGAAAGGACTATATGTTGATAGAAAAAATCCGATTAAATGGTTTCACACACTATGGACCTAAGAGATGTTTGATGAAAATGAGGGTGTACTGGCAGATGAACAGATTATTCTTCACAGCATCAAATATGGCATCTGGTTTCACTGGCAAAGGATGTGAATCTGTGGTATGCTTACACAGTACAAGGATGTTTTTTCTCTTTGCATTTCTTTTTGATTTTTTGCTCTGATTCACTGGAATCCAGAAATTAATATTAGTTACAGGGAGAAAAAAAGAGGAAGGGAGAGATGGTTATCAGGGTGTTCTAAGGCTTAATTAATATTTGCAAAGCTCTTTGAGCTTCTCTGATGAAAGAAGCTGTAGAGGGCAAACTGTTATTATGTTTTACTGTCATTATTAATTAGTTTTCCTCTGAATTCATTGTGTCAATATATGAATCGTTGAACCCATATGCTTCATCAATTCTTGTGCAGTGCTCTTAACAAGCACTCTTTACAAGCTTCATTGTGGTGATTGAGAATATGGGGTAAATAAAACAGAGGATAAATAAGTCCATTTACATGCTATAAGCACAAGTTTGAAACCAGCATTTTATCTACTGATCGGGAAAAAATTGTTGCCATAGCAATGATTACATCCTATTGTACTGAATACTTCCTTAGATACTGATAAAACTGTCCATTCAAACACTGAGATTCTATATGCTTGACTACAGTTTACAACAAATAAACTATTTTATCAGATGTGTGGGCATTCCTCCCCATCCCACTGCCCATTCACTGTGCAATTGTGAACTGCTTATAAATCCTGTCAGCAAAGTGGAAATCTGCATATTTCTGTAAGAGGATCTATCGAAACAATACAAGTTTGTATTGCTAATCACCTACTAAACCTCCAGTAATAAAATTTATTTGTGAGAAAGATCCAGAGCTAGAATTTATCTGCAATTCAGTCAGCGTTGACTTCTCATTTAAATGCTATGGTTACTTGTTTGGGTGCCCACATATCTCATTTTTAACACTTCTCCACACCCTCTCTCTTTTCTTTAAAGACAGAAGTATCAATTAAAAATTTTCATTTATATACTTCTCCCAAATTATGTCTCTTCTCCATTAAAAATATAAACCAAAATGCTCATTTAGAAGTTCGTAGGAAATAAGTTGGTTTTTTCCACTTTGTTCTTATTTTAAATATGTACTTTAACTTCAAATAGGAAATTTATCATTATTATGATTCTTTATCATTGCAGAGGAAAGTTCAAGCGTTTTTTGACACATCTATTACTGTTCTATAATGCTGCAGAAGTTAAAATGCTGATTGTCAGCTTGTGTAAATCAATACAGTTCCAGTGAAACTCCATCTACCCTCATCCTAAAAATCAGATTTGCAAATTTCTCAACTGCGTGTGATTCACTAGCAAGAGAAAGCTTTTACCTAAGGAATAGCCAAAAGCTGAGATCCCATTTAGAGAAACCCTTGTTATACATTTTAGGATACATGCAGTGATTTATTTCCTCAGTCAAGGATACTGAAGAACATAGATTCTAAAGAAGAAAAGCGTATGTCTTCTAGGGTCACCACAGCAGCCTCTCGTCTGCCAATCATTCATTTCTATCAGTCGCTACTCCTGCAGTCAGACATTTATACGAGACAGTTACCCTGTTAGACACTAAGCTTGCCTCCATAGCACAGATTTGTTTACTGCTCATGTTTCTTTTCCCCTCAAATTATGCCAGAAACAAACTGCATTGTTTCTTTCTTTGCAAGGACATCATTTAGTTTTCACTCAGCCTTTAACAAGGTTACACACCCATTAAGGATAAGTGTGCTTTGCCACCAACAGATTTGACCGCTGGAACAGATACATTTTTTAATTTAACGCTGTTTAAAAAAAGGAAAAATGAGATAAAACTGTTATTATGAAAATTAGACTAGCATTTGGAAACAAAAGACAAGCTCCTTCATGGTAAACAAAGAGATGTGTAATAACATATCCCAATAGTCAGCCAAGAGCTTTGATTTTTTTTTTTTTTTTAGCAGACATTTTCTTTTATTTATAAATTTTGGATTATAATGAAAGATGGCAATTGAGTAGGTTACATATAAAAAGAGCTGGCATGACAAATGGAAGTGAAGGTATTGGAAGTCACCATGTGAAATGAAATAAGCATTGTGGAAAATATATAATCTTTTATGTTTTGGAGATTTGTACGAAACTTGGAAACTCAGGGAATATCTGTAATTGCAGGCTGAAGGTGTGCGTGTTGACTTCTGAGCTAGTAAGTCCACAGAGCCCATGCAGAGTCCTGCAGAAATGTTAGCCATGCCCTGCAGTTAACTGCTTTCTTCAGCAAAATGTGACAGCTGACTTTGGTTAGCTCTGACACAGTGATGTGTTGACACAGAGCTCCCACATTCAAATTCTTACATTTCTGCATTGCACTCTGGCCACGTTAAAAAGTTTAAGACTGTTATGTGCCTCATTCAGACTGATTTCATAACTCACTTTGCTTTCCTTGATTTTCAAGGAAAATCTGTTAGGACCAACCTCATTTGTTTCTTTCCACTGAGTACCAAAGGTGATAAATCATTATCTAAAATACTTCTAAGTTCCATTACATAACATGCTTTATGACTGTAATAATTGCAAGATTTAGTTCTTTAATCTTCAACACTTCATCTCAATGAATTCACTTTGTCAGATACATTTTTACATAGATACATTTTTGTACGAAAAAAAGGTACTTTAAAAAACATTATCATGTTACCTTAAAAATGTACCCAAACGTACCTGAAACAAATCTCACTACATAATTAAAGACAGCATAATAATAGCTGTATCATTCAAGAAAAACACCCTATTAGAATGTTTCCATTCCCTAATGAAGAATGAGAGCAAACATGCATGTTACTTAACCACTTGATCATGTCTTTATAGGTCTTACTGTTTTGAAGACCCACGCTGGTATTTCTATCCACTGGAAACCTGGGCAAACAAGATTCTTAAGACTGCTGACAATTTTAACTCTTGAAAACTTGATGGTACAAACCTCAGAGATCCTTATGAAACGGAAATGGAAATAGTGTACTTAGGACTTAAAGGAATGTTTTTCACCGAAGTACAGGCTTCTGGCTCCTGTCCAGTGTTCCTTTCCTTCAGCCTACTTCTCAAACCCTGTAGTCATTCTCAACAATGCTAATGATATCATCTGACCTTTCCCTCAACTCTCAGTCTCTGAGGGTACGTTCATATTTGGAACTGAATACACTACTGAACTGAATCCAATATTTAATTCTGAAATATTAGTCTTAACACAAACAAAGCTGCCCCAACTGGCCCAGAATGGATGACCACATCTTGCTTTGGTGGCTTATGTATGAAAAGTATCAAAATCTGCTGAAAACACACAGCCAGGAGGTCTGCTACTCTAACTTGTGTAATATAATCTTGTACTTCGTGTCCTTGCTTTGTCAGAGATATTAAGCATGCCTAATGTTAAACAGCAGTAACATTTACTGTGGTGGATTTGCCCCATGCTTAGCTGTTTTGCTGAAATCATTACATGGGATAAAAATTGAGAGATCAGTACTCTCAGCAACACACGTAGCTGATACAGGACACTTCTGGATTAGGCCAGCTGCCTGAATAGTGTCCTGCCTTGGACAGTGATCAACCACTGATGCCAATGGAAAATTTTAATAACAAGGCAGACCCAGAGGTTACTTTCCTAGAATGTTTCCCTGGTTTCAAAATTTGCATCTCAGAGGCTGCCTCAGGCAGAAGTGCTTTCAAGAACTAGATGGCTTTCTGTCTCTATTATAGCATCTGCATTTTGTGTGCTGTTGCTGTTTGCTATATTACCATTCAAATTACTGTAAGTTTTTGGGGGAGTTTTGGTTGTTTCAAAAACTTACAGTTTTTTAAAAACAAGAACATATGTCTATGTATTCTGCTGCCATTTTTGCAATTGCTCACAAAATACTCAGATGGCTCAAGTATAAACATTTCATTCTCCCCCAGCTATCCTTGGGTTTTTAATGCATTGAAACATATTTGAGCTTAGCAATAAAATCAAACACAAAAGAAAACTTCAAGTCCTCTAAATATTTTATGCCTTCCGTTAAGCATTTACATCATTTTCATCTTTGGGTACTCAGAATTCCTAGCTCACCTTCATTGCTGTTTGAATTTTCTTAGTTATTTGTACTACAACAAATATTGGCTGGCTTGGCCAAACAGAATTTTTTACCCATCGTCTTTGTTTAATTTAAGTAGTTAAAATTCATATTTCGTTCCTCTCTCCTTTCTTTTAATACCTCTGATGGCCTTTTTATCTAACTGAATAACAACTTCCCTGTTATTCTGATGAAAAAATAACTTCATGGAAATTACTGTATTCTCTAAAGTAGGTCTTACATTGACAGATTTACTCTTATTTCATTGGGTCTCTAAACACATTATTCCTTTAAAGATGCTAAGCTTATCATTTCACAGGCCATTTACCTTTATAGTTATGGACATTTTATGACTACTGAAGTATCAAAGATACCAAATCTTAAGCTTTATGCCCTGTAAGTCTAAATATAAAGAAGTAAGCTGAATGAATGTGTGTCTTTACATCTCTCTCTCTGAACGCTATATAAGGCATGTATTGCTGTGAGAAGAGGTATAAAGATTTTATTGGCACAAACTTAGAACAACCTCATTAATTCGGAGTGGTAAAGCCCAAAAATGAGTTACTTCTGTCGCACTATGAAGGTCTACACAACGCCAGTAAAGAGAATTATAGGAAAGTTTTGCGGAGTTGGATTGATGCTGTTTTCTTGATAACCTTTTGCCTCAGCTCAAGCTGACATCTGAGAAGTCACAAAAGCAACACATTTCATAAAACCAGCCTAGATGGCCAGACATGTCTACAAGACAAACTCTGATTCCTTTACTTTTTTAAACAATATTTTGATGCACAAGCAAAATGCTAGCATCCTACTAAAGAACAGGTAAGTATATTTTATGTCTATATCAACAAAATTTTACAGAACTGTTGCAAAGCAGCTGTATGAACCTTTCATAATTCTTTCCATAAGTTGTGCACCTAGGAAAATCCAAGATACATACCAACACTGCAGACACTTCTGTGTCTACAGCTTAGTAGCTATATTGGAGCAGCTACTTAAGATGACACAAGCAACATAGCCATGGCAGCACAAGAGACAATCACATCGGAGGGTAACTTTCATTACAGGTTCTTAGGGCAACACAATTTGCTCCAAATAAGGAATTTTAAAGCCAACTTTGAAATACCTACAGAAGTGCAGGGCACCACTTCAGGCTTGCTGCCACTCTTGAGTGTCTAGATGGTAAAGGAAGCCAGAACTCTACAACTAGCCAAAACCAGAACCACTTCTCTAATGCACAATCTCTCCCATAACAACAATCCTGTGACAGTGATCTACATTTCTGTCTTCAGAAAGACAGAAATTAAACTAACTGTGAAAACTTCACAGAAGCTACAGGACACCCGGTTGCAAGACTTTCTGGTAAAAATCACAGTGCACCTGTATTGCATTTTCTACACAGGGGAGTCAAAAATCCAACCGTAAGTTCATAGTAAGGTCAGCAATTTTAAAGCCTTCAAACTGGCACAGGTCAAACTATCTCACCATTTGCTTTGTCATCCATTACGCTTTCTGGAAGCGGTTATCATCTAAAGTACTACAGCAAACATTCCCCCGAGAGGCGTTCTCTGGAGCAGAGGGCAGGCTGCCCTCCATCAAAGCCCAGAGCTATGAAATATACTACTATTGCAGAGCACAATGAGCCAGGGTTTTCACTCAAATCCCAGGGTAAAATCAATTTTTTAATCAGAAATTTGTCCGTTAAATCATGAGCCTGATAGGCTAGAAAAGTTTTCCTGTAGAAACAAATTAAATTAATCCTATTTCAAGGAGAATTTTAAGATTTAAAAAAAAAAAAAAAAAAAGAGTGAAAGAACAAAATCTCCTTCTTATGTCATTTTCAATATAGATGCATCTCACAGCAATAGCTATAGTTAACACTACAAAGCACTTCTCAATGTAATTATCTTCCAGTTGCTCTCATTTACTGTACTTTAAATATTCAAGGTTAAATTCTTTGTCTAAATGAGATTTTGAAAATAGTTTTAGGAAAATAATTGATCTAGTTCTGAGATATTTTTCAAGTATAAAAAATGAATGCATTACAAGAAGGTTTAACAACTTCATGATTTGGAAAAGGACCTTGCAAAGTTCATAAGCAACTTGATTTTTAGGAGACTGCTTTAGAGGAAGGGTCTCCTTTCTACCTACAAGACCTGACCGGTCTGCAAGGTTTTCAATTATTATCTGCATACAGTCTTAAAAGGACAACTCCTAAAAATTTAATCTTTACTGAGCAACCTCTCTCCTGCGATAAACATGCCCTACTACAATTTATTCATCTTCTTGTTTAGCACAAACAAAGTTATGAACCTGGTAAGCAGCTGCTGTATAACAATATAGGAGAAACCTTTAAATCTCTTACAGAGAGAGAACCTTACATGAATAAGAAATGCAACTTATCTGGATTATATTTGTAGTTGAGCTTGTTAAAAACAGATCAGAGGTTTTTCCTGATTCAGAGAAAATCAAGTAATGAAAATATATGCTGGCACTTTTCACTTTCCCAGCAATACAATTTACCTCTCCAAACGCTTCAAGCTATTTTCATTATTAACAAACTAGCATCATGTTACTGCAGATGTACAGGTGCTGTACGTTGGTTTCTTTATTTTTTTAAATTTATTTTTGGCTTCAAATACACACCTGATATTAAACTATTGCTCATTTAAAAGTTGGGGGGAAAATACTGAAATTGACATCGAATCTGAATGTCTCTTTATTCTCAGGTTTTAAAACTACAGGTTTGATTGAAGTTTAATATAAAAATGCTTACTCACTATAATCACTAAATTAAGCATTTATCAATTATATCATCTTCCCTTTATTTTGTAGCTGAAAGAAAAATTACATGCAGTGGCACACAACACAGCTCTACCACACATGGCAGGGTGGAGTTTAAGGGCACTTCTGAGATTTATGAACATTTATGTGGCCTCTTATTCTGGGTCAGCTAGCCTGGGGAAGGATTTGTGTGGCAGACAGGGCCACCATCAAAAGTATCCTAAGCCACCATCTCCCTCAAAGGCAAAGAAAGGGAGTACTATCCTACTGTAATTCTCAGATTGCTCAGGCACAGTGGGATAAGAGAGGATTCTTCTCTCCATAAACATCTTATTTACTGTCCTGTGAAAAAGGTTTTCCCCTTAGAACTTGATTTAAAAGTGTATCAGGAGATTTTAAAGAGAGAAAGCTGCAAAGAACTCAGTGCTGTTACGAGCTTTATTGTGAGCTATATTGTAGTGCTACAACTCAATAATAGTTTGAGAGACTATTCTGGTTTGAGGCATAAATTTCCCATAGTGGTCTCCTGTTCAGCGCTTATGGATCAGTGCTTCACGGTCAGGATCATGAAGTCAGACATTCAATAAACAGTTATTATAAAAGTATTAGCCTTCCTGGGTCCCAAAAAGAAGAGGAAAGCAAAACTAAACCGTAAGTTATTTTCCTGGCTTAGTAAATCAAGGACAGGATTTTGGTTATACTGAGTTCTAACTCAGCAGAGTATTCCATATTTAATCTACTCCAGTCTTGTCATTACTTGTCATTTTGTCACTGCTTCTGTAAAAGTTGCATCAGACACATTTGCTAGCACAGATATACGCAAAGATATGCCATTTATCTTTAAACACAATAGCACTGATTTACCCCTTCAAGAGCAGGCAGCATAAACTATAACTCCAAGGGAATTATAGTTTCAAACTGGGGAAAGTTTGATGATATTTCTCCCACTGACACCTTAAAAATACCGCCAAATAGAAAGAAGTTTAGTACAAGTGAGATCTATATAGGAGACCCCCCTCTGGGTCACAGGGCTGACGTGCTTGGTGAGGCGTGCCTGGTGTCCCCCTTTCCGTGGATGGGAAAGTCAGCCATGTACACAGGGTCCAAGCCAGCCCCCTCTTGATGTACTTCCTGGCTCACACTGGGGCCAGCTGGGCTGGTTCAAAGATGTCTTCTGACCTTGTTTCAGAAAGACATCTGGAGCCAGAGGGCTACAGTAAGGGCCTCCAGTAAGGGCCTTCCTGCACCACTTGCGAAGCCAGAAACAGAGTCAAGGGAAATCTAGGAGATATAATCATGTCATTGTGACTCTGCTTTTGACAGATTTCATATGGTCTGTCTAAGCAGCTGCTCAGCACTTTCGGTTTAAACTGTATGGATCTCTACATAGCTGAATGGATCTATATATTGCCAGATGGGGGCAGGTCCATCTCTGGTTCAGCCAATTAGGTCTATGACCTTGGCAGGAAACATTATTTTGTTTTGCATCAGCTTCTTCCCTTACATATTTGTTCATCTGGCATCTTCATCTTGTTAATTCTTTAAGTAGGAGCTGTTCCTGTATACAGAATCGTTTTTAACATGTGATATGAAAGGGCTTCCTAAAAGTTTTATGTATTAATAGATAATCAAGTAATTAATAGTATTATGCCATAATTACTTAAGAAAAGGTTAAGGCAGAGAACATTTACATCATAGAACCCACTGTAACATCAATTTTCATACTAGTTTCAATTTCTACCACTCAGTGTTAATAAAGAAATGTCCACAACTCTTGAATGGCATCTTTTTCTGTTTCCGAACATTGAGAATGACTGTTCAGTCCTTAAGCACACTTATAAGCCACACATAAGGGTAAATATATAGTCCAATGCTTGGGGATGTAGTTATGTGATTTCAATTTACAATAATAAATACAAATATTTACAGTATATTTCTCACAAAATGTTTATGCTGAAATTTGGTAGCATAAGACAGTCACAGGCAATGTAGCTCCAGAAGAGTGTTCTTCCATCAAGAATATCTTCCAATATATAATGAAAATAAATGTCCCACATGAAAGACCCTAGCCTAGTAATGCCCCACAATACTTTACAGTAAAATCACTTTGCACTCATTTCTCAGTAATAAACCAGTAATATCAGAGATACGTAAGGTGAAAAGTAGGACTGTTTGCTGCTTTGAGGCTAACGCTTCTTTACCACACAAGATCTATATTTTATTAACTTTCCAACTATACCAAAAAATTTTCAGAAACCACAAGACTAACATAACTGAGCTAGTTTTAAACTACCTAGTTCAAGTACCAATAGCAGTGTATCCATGACAACATAGAATTCAGTAAGGATAAATTTATCCCATACAACTTAACATCACACTGGAAGAATCCAGGTTTCACAGCAATTTCTGTACCCACACATGACTGCACTCCAGCACAAGCTACCACTGTGCGGGAAATCTTAGCACATTTTAGCTGTCCATGCTTCAAGAGTTGGCTTTTCATTGGGAAGGACAATAAATAGCATCAACAGAAAAGCAAGTACTACTTAACTAACTGCACAGTAATCAAAAAGCCTGATTACTTCAAAGATCAGGTCAACATTTTAACATAGCCAACAGCTACAACAGTATCTGAATTCTGTGCTAGTATGTATGGTGGCTCTAGCGTTTCTTCACTGGTGAGGATCTCAACAGCAACAATGCTTCCTGCCCATGTGTTGGACTGTTCAGTTTGGTGCCAGCATGTTCGTATTTAGTGCTGAGGGAAATAAAACTTGGATTTATTTTGAGTTACAAATTCTGGTTGGGATGGATCCCATTATCTCTGAGACAAGAGTTGCCCCTGGTTATTTTAGTCACCTTTCTACGTGCATCTGGTTAGTACCATGCTGTACATACTAACAGCATAAGATGCACTGTTTTTCTTCTCCAGAGCGTACCCTTTGAAAATGTTTCCACTACAGTCTCCCATCAGCACTTGGCACAGTCACCTTCAAAGTCATTGAGGTATACTTGAATCTGACATGTCTTTTCCTTTTAACAGCTTCCTTTGATAGGGACCCTTGGGCACTAATTCTTTCCTTCCTCCCAGTGGAATTCAACTACTCAACATACTACCATAATTTCCAACAGTTAGTTCTTTTTTTTTTATTATTAAATTTTAAAGGTGGTGGGATTATTTTCACTCACAAGCTGAAATAAAATGCTAGCTCAACTGTAGTAGGATCCCAATTCAGTGCTAGAAAAATTAACAGGAAGTTAATAAATTCCCTAAATGACCCCAACTCCATCCACCAGCCGTAGTTTCAGTGTCTGCTGCATGACACCTTCTCTGCATGCTTTTCTGACATCAGAGACACTCAGTGGCCATTAGAATTTCATTTAAAATAAAATGTGCACTTTACCAGCTGCAAACAACGCTCTCTGTCCAGCATCTCTCCTAATCCACCTTACCCGACTCTCAATTCTCCGCTAGGATCAAGGATAGTATAAAGCCAGCTGTACAGATAACAGTGTTGTAGCCAGCATGAATTCCCACAAGTCTTAAAGCTAAATTTCTATTGAACAGTTTAACAGCAAAAATCTAGGATTACAAGGATAGAGCTAATAAGCAGCTCCAAAGCACCATCTGGAAAAGAACCAATGAAAGATTAAAAGTGAGCTCAGTGATTAAATAGAAATATATATAATAAAAAGAGCACAGAGTCAAGCTATTGAACTTGCAGCAGATAGGCAGAGCAGCTCCTCTCTGAACAGAACAGATTTTTTTTCTCATTGGTCATCTATATTCTGTTTCCTCCAAGGGAAAAATAAAAACAAAAAATATGATCTCATACAAACTGATAATTTCAGTCTAAATGGTATTCTAAAAGATACACCTTTCAGGTATCTATTCTGTTGGGAAATGACACACATAGACAGACTGCAAAAGGCTTAACAAGTTTTGTTTGTACCAATGTAGAAATAAAAAAAAAACAAAAAACTACAGCACTGATACGAATGTCCTTGATTTTGTCACCATTTTATAGTTTATAGGAATTATCTCAACTTTTTCCAAATCAATATCAGAGGATCAGTTTTCAAGCACAACAAGGGTAACTTTGATGCTGTACAGTTTTAACATCAGCTTTTTGCTAAAAATCAGGCATCTCCCTGATCATTCAGTGCCCTCTCCTTTCAACTAATGTTTGAAATGCTAAGCTAGTCCTTTTTTTGTCAATCTTCAAACAGCCTGAGATGTTAGACTGCCGCTAGACTGTAACATTTCTGTCGTTATTGTACAGAGAACACTTCTATTCAAAAGCTCATTAATAATTTCCAGAGTTCATTGGCTAGCCCATACAACCTGCAGTACAAAATAGATAATATTAACTCAATTTTTTAAATTGGAAATTGAGGCACAGAGAACTACTGTCTTGCACAGGAAGAGAAGAAGAAAAGAGGACAACATGGGCTTTAAAGCCCTGAAATTATTATTTTGTATATATAGCCATTTATTTTCTTTCTTCCTAGTGTTTTGTTGCTCCAACAGACTATGGTCCCATTGTACTATGTGCATAATAATGAACAGCTTTTTCAACTGATAAAGTTGGCAATACTAGACATAGGAGAGTTAATATTTTCCTCCAAGTCAAGTAAGATAGGCACAGCCATCTGCAATTTGCCCACAATCACTCATTGTGAAATTTTGAAATTAAGTATGCATCTTCTAAGTCCTGCTTTGATACCAAGACTAAAAGACCATCCTTTTCATTCTACCAATCTACAACCTCTGACACCAAAAGAGTCAACATTTCTTTCAGGTTGAAAATATTACCTTCAAATATAATGAAATAATTTTTGTAGCATCATTTTTCCTTCAATTAGAGCACACAAGGATGATGATTCCCGCATTTGTTCATTGTATCTAATTTTTTTAATAATCCAATTAAATGTGCCTTCTATAGGCATAAATAAACACAATACCTTCCAGGGTACTGTACCCTTATAGACAACAATCTTAAAGCACACCAGGTTTTCGATCATCATGAAACACCTCAGAAAGTGTGGTGTTTACAGCTGTTTCTGTACTTCAGACCTTGACCTTTTGCACCTCCTATGCATAACACACTTCGTGTGACTTTTCACAGGATGCGAAGGTGACCGATTGCTCAACACCTGGCATACAGCACTGGACTTAATCTCTTAACAGATCATAGGATTGACACATGGATTAACTATTTTAGAATGATAGTAACCAAGCCAGTGAAACAGAGAAGGTTTCAAGTTTAGTTTTTCTCTCAGCTACAATCAGCCAAGTTAAAAATAGCAAGTGTTGAGGAGTGTTGATCCCAGTACTAAAATCCCCCAACTGCCTGTATTTGTGCCCAAAACATTTACAAACTGGATTGATTATTCTTTCCAATAGGGTTTACTGATTATTTGGAATCCAAGTCCATGCTAATCTATACATTGTTTGCAATGATGACTTACTGTGTTGGTAAGGACTGCCTACCAAAAACATTCTACACTTAAGAGAAAAAAACAAAGTACAAATATCATGCAGTGTACAAGGACAGATAAAATGCTCAGGTGAAGCAGACACTGCTATGGCTGATTGTGACACTGATGACATCACATGGTAATTCTTTATAAACATTTCAATTAACTTCTAATGACGAATGAAGATCTGAATTCTGTGCATATACCTAGAGCAACCCCTTTGACTACAGAAGAATGTAACAGAATTGCACTTCTGGTACAAAGTATATACCCAGAATTCAGTTCTAAATGTTTGTAATTATTTTTGTGTGTGTTTTGCTGATAGCCCATTACTCTAAACGAAGAGCAGATTGCTGTCAAGTGACATCCCTGAAAATCAACAAGCATTTTGTATTTGGCAGCCAAGGCCAGCAAGGCAGATTGATTAATAGTGTAGAACACTGTTATAAAAGAGCTTGATTCATACCAGGAGGAGTGTATTTGATGGGAAATGTTGTGTTTATGTCACACTAACAAGTATGCAGATTGAGTAAATAGTGTTAGCATCTTCATCATTTAGTCTTAGTCATTCCAATAAACAATGCCATTTTGTGGATGACAGAACTCTTTATTGAAGTATCTCAAATGAGTATATAAACATTCTTACATTTACCCACACTGCTTTCCTCTGTAAGAGGAAATTTGGTTTACTGTCATTTTTTGAGATGAACTTGCCCACGGTCACTAAAAAGGGTCACCGTGGGAGATCCTGGAAAAGAGCCTGGTTTCATTGTACTTAAATCACCACAACATTTAGCCCTCAAAAACTACTGAGTAGAACAATATCAAATAAATATAACTTCACAAGATTTTCCGCATAAAAGCTGACTAGTATCACTAAGGTTTAAATAACATAGGAACTCATTTTCTTTGGAAATACAGGCAGAGCTTGGTGCCTAAATATATTAGGTCAGTTTGAAAAATTCTCAGACAAATACTATAAGAGCTTTCCTCTTTGGTTATGAATCTATTTTCAAACAAAGGTAGAGATTTTGTGGTACTTCTCTGGAGTTCCAGAAAGTTTATATCTGACAGATCTGAAAGTAGCCTTCAATTTACGTAATTTTTGAAACCTCTTTTCCCCTTACTCCTAGTGCAAACAAAAATAGTGATGTACAGAAATACTGGCAATTAATTTAAAGAAATCATTCATGTCAGAAGAAAAATAACAGAGATAAAACATTGTTTAGGTTTGGATTTTCATTTCACAAAGTATGTGGACCTACTTTCTAGAAATTCATTTAAAGAGTCGTGTCCACAGGCTGACAATAGAAAGCAAGACTAGACTCTGAAAAAACTCAGCTAAATCCAGGTAAACTTGCAATTGTTAAAATGGTCGTATTTATCGATCAGTAATAGAAAAGCAAAAAATTAAGATGCAAAGAGGGGGAAATTGGGCAGCAGAGGAACTGTGAGACGGGAGAAATGTTAGTAACTGAAGATGGAGTTTAAAAATGGGTTAATATAAACCACTTTCAAAGGAAGGAAAAAAGAGATGTTGCCAGCATCAGTACAGTTCAGCTCTCCAGTAGGACTATAACCTCTCTGCAGGAATGTTTCCCTCTGCCTCAGTTTCCTAGTGAAGAGCCAGATGAGTTAGCTGAGATCTCCAGTGAAGTGGAACAGAGAATGACTCATGGAGGCTTAAGTTTGTCAATCCCATAAAATTTGAGTAATTGATTACATCAGATCAGGATTTGAAAGAAGCCCTGTAGAGCTGGCACCAGATTTAGGGGCAACTGTGAACTGAAAGATGTCTCCAGCTTCTTCTGTACTCCAGCTCAACACTACATTTAGTTGGAAAGGTGACAGGTCAGGAAATTTGCTTAGCCAAACCCACATCTCAGTCTAACATTATATTCAGAGAAAACAGACTAGTTTGGACAGACTTATAAATCACATACCTACTACAAACAAATATTCTATTGATAAGTCTAGATGAACAAGCAAATAATATTTCAGATTTTGAACGAAAATAATGTTTCTTATCTTGGATAGCTTATTCGCTTTGGGTTGCATGGAGTTCCTTTCGGTGCTCTTGGCAGAGCAGCTGCCTACCAACTGTATGAATACTATTTTAGTTTCAGCTGCTGCCGTTTGAAGGACTGCATTTAACCACCAGACTGAGGGCTTTGTTCATTGTTTATCTGCTGTAGAGCCTACCAGTTGGCAGACCTAAAGGTGGCACATTACACAGCTCATGCTTAATATTGTCCTATAAAATAAAACTGTGGACATTCATAGCTCCAAGCAAGCTAATGTGCTGCATTCTGAATGGAAAGAGAACACTAAAATGTTCCAGAAAAGCTGAAATCTATTTCAATGACTTTTTCAAGAGAGAAAATAAATGTGTATATTAACCTTGAATGACAAGTTTCTAGTTCATGCTGCAAAAAAAATGACATAAAAAATACATATATACTACCAAAATATTGATTGTTACAACAAAGGACCTACGAGAGCAATAATTCTGAAAACAAGTTAATTATATGCTGACTCCTTCAAATTGCAGTTGGTGACAGAAAACAGTAATTACACAAATTATTTTAAGTATATCCCTGCTAAAGGCACACCAGCTGACTGCTCTGTGGCACCCGGAGCAAAATATTCCACAGAGTTAATGGATAGTATCTCAGGAAATGAATGAAGAGCACAACATAAGGAAGTTATTCTCCATTCCACCTTTGTTTTCTATTTAATTACAGACAGTTTTTCCCCTCCTGTATTTTTCACATTGTTGAAACATCAGGAATTTATTTTCATCGATATAAGTACAGGTTGCTTTTTAAAACTAAACGGCTCTTTAATAACAATGGTAATAAAAAGGAGAAGAATTGTTGCTTCTAGGAAAAACAAACATTTAAATGCAGAAAATAAGGACTGGAAGCAGTATATTGAAACTCTGGGCCAATGTTTTGTCACATATAAGATTACAGAAAACAAGTAAATCAATTTTTCTAAATGTATGAAGTAGTAAAACTTACCTTGTCTTAAGCAGTTTGTGGTAGTCTCAGAAACCAGGAGAAAACTTCAGAATATCTGCAAAGGATTGCAAAATAGTAATACATATCAAAACCAACATCATTGTAAAATATTTCATGATAGGAAGAGGCAAAATGATATTATAGCTTTATGATAATATAACTGCATATGTGACAGCCTAAAACATTAATGGAATATTACCTATTTAGAAATGTCCTAGAGGACATGCTGGGAGAACGAATGCTCGGTTAATAATGAGAGATTTCAAAGATGATTCCTGGCAAAAGTGAATTTAACATGGCCCAAAGCAGTGGAATTAACAGGAGTAATGGAAATGGCAGTGAAAAAAAATACTAGATCTGTTCTTACAATGCAAGTAGTCAAACTCTCTTAAACAAAATGGGAAGCTAGGTAGAAGGGCTCTAAGTTGACCATTTTCTTTAACTTTATATGTTATAATGGTGCCATGATTTAAAGTATCTCAAGATCAGATACTTACCTAAATAAATAAATAAATATATAAATAAAGCAAAGATCAAATCACAGAGCTTCTTAAAGAACAGAGGAATGGAAAAAAAATTGCCTTATGAAGGAAAGAAAAGCAATTGTCTTGTGGTTAAGAAAGACCAATAAAAACTATATTGTGTCAAAAATAGAAGAAAATGAAACTTTACCACAGGAAGCAAGAAGACAGCAGAACATTATACTGGTATGTTAGTCTCTTTTATCAGCTAGTGTGTACATCAGCTAGAAAAAGTCTTATCATATTAAAACCCTTTTCTTCCCTACTTTCAGTAATTCAGGGACCAAGACAAAGCATTGGTTGCAAGAACAAGGTCTCATCTTAGTTGAACTAACTTGTAGCGAATATGAACTAGTTCTGATCTTCATTACATTATTCAGTTAGATAGCAATTGACAGCCATTTTGGAGCACTCATCACTTCACACTTTCCCTTCTTCAAAGGAAGTTTGGAGACTTTAGAGACGTATCAACTAGTTCTAACTGAGACTAGAATCCAGAGTCATAGGACGTATATGAGCTCTTATGCCCCAGGAGATAAAGTATAAGAAGTGGGAACTAGTAAATTCAAGTAAACATGTTTTCATTTATGTTACTATTTTAGGAACATCACATATCCTGCAGTGTTTAACAAACAATGCTAAAGATGTCTGCAGGAACTGTAAATCATGATGAAACTAATATGTTCCATGAATATTGAACACTGGGTTAGCTTTAACATGAGAGACAGCAGACAAAAGTTTCAGTTGGATCCTCTATTAATAGAATTATCTTGACAATGAAGTGCAGAGGAAAAGAAAATACAGTGCAGCAGCTGTTTGTTCCATGGAGGTTTCCACTAGATTGGGCTAATGCATGTCCTGTAAATAATCTGTGCATAGAAATCCATGGCTGTCATGGGGATTCATCTAAGTGACAGGACTCTCCGCATGAAACTTCTCTGCTTCTATATGACTTTTGGAGCCTAATTTGACTTCCCGTTTTGAAGTTCTCTGCATGCCCTGGCAATGTTCCTATATTCCTCCTCTGTGGCCAGACCCCTTTTCCACGTTCCATAGACTTTCTTATTCTAATTGAATATTTCCATTAGCTCCTTGCTCAGTCATGCAGATCGCCTGCCACCCTTGTCTGATTTCTTACTCTTAGGGATGCACTGATCTTGAGCTTGGAAGATGTGGTGCTTGAATGCTGACCAACTCTCTCTTGGAACCCCTTACCTTCCAAGGCTCTAACCCATAGGATACCTCCAAGTATGTCTTTGAAGAGGTCAAAGTTGGCTCTCCTGAAGTCCAGGGTTGCAATTCTATTTATTGCCCTGTTTCTTCCATGTTAAGATCCTGAACTCCACTATCCTGTGGTTGCAGCATCCAAGGCTGCTTCCAGCCTTCACATTTCCAACCAGTCCTTCCTTGTTTCTAAGAACCAAGTCCAGAAGCATCTCTCCTTGCTGGCTCCTCCACCACCTGTGTCAGAAANATGCAGATCGCCTGCCACCCTTGTCTGATTTCTTACTCTTAGGGATGCACTGATCTTGAGCTTGGAAGATGTGGTGCTTGAATGCTGACCAACTCTCTCTTGGAACCCCTTACCTTCCAAGGCTCTAACCCATAGGATACCTCCAAGTATGTCTTTGAAGAGGTCAAAGTTGGCTCTCCTGAAGTCCAGGGTTGCAATTCTATTTATTGCCCTGTTTCTTCCATGTTAAGATCCTGAACTCCACTATCCTGTGGTTGCAGCATCCAAGGCTGCTTCCAGCCTTCACATTTCCAACCAGTCCTTCCTTGTTTCTAAGAACCAAGTCCAGAAGCATCTCTCCTTGCTGGCTCCTCCACCACCTGTGTCAGAAAGTTATCTTCCACAGACTGCAAGAATCTCCTGGACTCTGTGTGCCTGGCAGTGTTGCTTTCCCAGCAAATAACAGGGTGGTCCCCTATGAGAACCAATGTCTGTGGTTGTGAGGCTACTTCCAGCTGCCTGTAGAATGCCTCATCAACCTCCCCCTTCTGATCAGGTGGCCTGTAGTAAACACCCGCAATGATGTCATTCAAATTAGCCTGCTCTTTAATTCTCAACCATAAGCTCTCCACTCTTTCGTCATTCATTCCTAGATGAATCTTGATACATTCCTGTTGCTCTCTCACATAAAAAGGTAACTCTACCACTTTGCTTTGCTGGTCTGTCTTTCCTAATAAGTACACAGCCATCCATGCCAGCATTCCAGTCATGAGAGCTGTCCTACCATGTCTCCATGATCACAATGAGATCATGGCCCTACAACAGCACACAGATTTATTCCTGTTTATTCCCCATGCTGTGTGTATACTTAAGGCCCTTCAGAGAAGAAAAGGGAGCAGAGGATGCAAGTTAACCTCGAGGGATGCGAGAGGATCCCCCATAGCTATACACATCCTTGAGGTAAATGTACATAAATACTTTTTCAAGCTAGTTTCTTACAACTCACCTGATTCTTACGCTATGTAATTCATAGATTACGTATTTGCGCTAAGTAGAACAGATGCTTTGTAACTGCTCTCCTTATACTGACTCCGTAAAAACAACAATGCACAGTAAGAATCCACTTTTTCTTCAAGATGACCTTGCCCCAGGCACTCAGAAGAGCACCTCATATCCTATCCAGCAGCCAACAGTTTTCCCTGAAGTCCCTGCTATTGATCTTAAATCTGTGGAAAATAAGCTCTTTATCAATTCTATCCTCCACTTCCTAATGCATTCCTAGAGAGACTGATGCTTTCTGAGTGTTCAGACCTGGACTTATTGCAAGAAAAAAAAAGAAAATCAACATTTCAGACAAATCAGCCAAAATACTGTTTTCATAAAATTTTTGACTTAAATATTTTTCATTTATTCTTATATTGTTTCTTTCACACACAGCCATGTATGATAAGCAATTACAAAAGATCCTTTATGAAATTGCATTATGTTGTTATGATTTGTCCTATATGTAACCCAAGGCGTTTATCTCCAAAAAGTCAAATCAATTAAAATATGTGATGGTTGGAGGATGATAAGATCTAGTCAACACAACTGTTTGACATTTAAACTGCTAGGCTCAATTTTCAAGGTAATATGAAAAGAAATATATTTTTGCTTGCCTTTTTTTTAAAAAAAAATTATTTTCCTTCCTTTTAGGACAAAGCCCTTGCAAATCAATTGTGAAAAATATGACAGTAATGAATTACATTCATCCAAGTCTAGTCTAGAAGTGGCTGAGTCAAACACCAGTTATGCAGTGATTCTATCAGGTTTTCTTGAAATGTGCCCTAATTAAATATAATCAATAGGTGTCCTGTTTATTATATTAATCACTGCTGCTACCACAATATATCATGCTGAATTTTACAGCCTGACAAAAGGTGTGAAGTCAAAGCAGGGAGAAGGAAGGTCAAATAGAATTTGCTTATGTAAAATAGACGTTTCAGTTTCTAAGATCAAAATGACTCTAAAAATCCCAGCATTTTGCCTGAAAAATTATACAAATTTGCACATTATCTAAGTTATTTGAAATGTACAGTTCTAAGTAGATTCTACTGTTCTAGAATTTAAGTAAGATAAGCATCAAATAGCTCTAAGAATTATTTGAACATTTCAGGATATTTTCATAAGTCTGCTAAGACTAGCGCATTTCCACTACATCTTCCTGCTTTAGCAGAAGAGGAAGCAGCAGCTGGCCCATTTGTTTATGTTTTTGGTAGATGACATGCCTCCTATTTCTTAGCGGAGCTTTCCAAACTCTTAATGTATGCCACTTTTTCAACCCTATGACCACAAGGTGTCCCTTCAACCTCCTCCTACATAGGCAGAGTAACTTCATATTATTCAACATCAATACTGAACTGTCACTGTTTTAGAGGATTGGGAAATAATGAATATTGTATTCTAGTTTTTCAAAGCTGTGCAGATAATCCACAGAATTATGAAATTATATGTGAGATATGACACATGACAACACCACATACTTGTACTATAGGTTTACATATGAGCCTAGCAAATACTTACATGGCTAAATAAGAGGAATAAAACATTTGACATAGTATGATTGAGTAGGGTCCAACTTAATAACACCATTTCAGTAACCTTAGATTTCTTAAGGCACTAAAGAGAACCAGGTGATCCCTTCTAGACTGAGCCTTCCAGAAAATCTGTGAAAGGTTCATAGGTTTTTAATCAAAAAGCTAGTTCCACTAACCAAGAAAAACCGTTCTCTTTACAGACTGCTCAAGAGCCGTACAAGCAGTGATTTAAATTGCTTGCAAATAGTTTTCTATGCCAGACTCAAAGCTGGCCAATGAAATTCTTCCAAATAGCACATCCTCCCTCCCACAAACTGAATGTATGTACTGCAGTGGAGACCTGCTCTTTTTTTTCCCCTTTGTTTTTCTTTTTTTAAGAGCTAATTGCTTAGCGCTTTGAAGTGGTTGGTCTCTGTTACTACAACAGATCCCTTAGAAATCAGCTAGTAATTTTCTATAGAGATGGGAGAGAAAGGAGAAATGAATCAGCTGTACTGGAATATGGCTTGCTAGATGTGCTGTAAGATGAAGTATTCGGTAGGCATGATGCTGGGCAGCCTAGCAGCCGCTCTCCACCACACAGCAGCATAAGACCTGGGTTCATAAGAAAGCTGGCAGCTCAGCTTGCAGCTGGGACAGTCAAACTGGGCAACCAGGGAGACTTACAAAATTCAGTCTCACAAAGGAAATGTTGCTAAGATCAAAACAGCCTGAAAAGTCTGGGAAGAGTGACATGGCAGCTCACTAACCTGGCACTGTCACAGCCAAAAAGGCTGGCTAGAATCTATGCAATCTGGCCAGTCTTCCTGCCAAATCAAATGCAGCCTTCCTGCATCAAATGTTTTGATGTAATCTGTGTAATCTTGAGAAATGTTTTGATATCATAGAATCTTTATTTTCTAGGGAAAGACCACATGATGAAAGTGAAATGTACATGTCCTTAAGTTCATTTTACAGAGTTTAAGATGCTCTGGTCACAAAAATCAACACAAGAAGGGGATGGAAGTATCACTGTGGATAGCTCAATGAAAATATTTCTCCAAAGTATAAGGAAATTATAAAACAAGGAATTGTTACTATGATCAAAGAATGGGACAGACTATAAAATCAAAACTTAAGCATAACTTTCAATACATCTGTTATTTAGCAAGTGCCTGAAATATTGTTCTGGTTACTTTATCTAAGAAGGGCTATTGTAGAACTGATGGGTCACAGAGAATAATCAAAGATTTGGAGACATTCACACAGATGTTATGTATTTGAAATTAATTACTACAGGAAGCAAAGAAAGAACAAGGAACTATGTTAAATTCTGAGTTTCAAAGAGAATATAGATGACATTTGCCTCTCAAATCCCCCCAAAACCACTCATTAAATAAAATTAAACAGTGGTAAATTCTGGTAAAAATTGTTAAGTAGCAAATGAGGAAAGAGAAACCTAAGCAAATACCACCAGAAGTTTGTTATCTTTCTACTTCCACCCTCTTTAAATGGAAAGTTTTGGGATTGCTATGAGAAGCATCATTTGGATCTGGAACTCAAATCTAAAATTAAATCTAATCTTAAACAAACAAGCAAGCAAGCAAAAATCATCACCAACAGCCACCAGATAGAGGCATTTGGGAGTTAAAACTAAGTTTTCCAAAATCTCTAATGCTGCTTCTCATTTGATTTATGCCATCTTTTAGACTTTACATGAACTGTAGTTTCCAAAAGTCTGATTCAATGAAAAATCCCTAACAACCAGGCAGGTAACAAAAATTGTTTGGTTTCTTGAATGCAAGGTAAATGGGAAAATTCACATGTAATCTTAAACACTCATCCAAATCCAATAAGTTATAAAAATAGAAAAGCTGATAAGAAACTAAACTGGCATTGGCCAGCTAGAGGAAGCCAAGATTGAATACTGACATTCACTGCTACTGAAAAGGATAGCAAAAGCAGCCTTTTCAAACTTAAAGTCTGAAAGTTTTCTATTTTACTGCCTACGGATTAAAGAAGATGCTTCAGAATATTTTCAGAAGAACTCAGCATTTTTGAAAGCAGTAAAATAAGTAGTAAGATTTGTAAAATAACTTTGTGTCTGGGGACCAAGTATATCTTGAAATTTGACCTTTAATTTGTATCCTGGAATTATGGGTCACTGCTTCTGAAAATTCGTTCCTATTCTTTTTGCTGAACATTTGAAACTTTGAATTTGAGATGGTTTGTCCTTCCTATTGTTTTTTTTTTTTTTTAACTTACATTGGCATCAGTGCCAGATATCTTCTAATATGACTGTAGTCTGTACATCTGGCATTCTACTTCATAAAAATATTTAAAAATGCCATGACCTCTCTTCTTTTTTCTATGCTTCCACATGTCTTTGGAAGCTGATGGTAGCTGTAAGAGGCTAATAAGTCAAAAAACACGGAATTGTAATACCGTACACATGGATAGCAACAGTCAGCACCTGGCTGGTATTCAGTTAGGGCTGTGGACAAGAGGCAGGGTTGCTGCCCATGCTCTGACTTGAGATGCACCTAATCAAAACAGATGGAAAATGATGTGCTATGAGAAGTTGCTCAACATGAAAGATAACAGGATGAGAAGCTGATAAAATTTACAGATAGAGCCATCAGGATGGCAGAATTTCACTGGTGATTTAGGCGGTGCTATGTGTGAAATGGCAACTCCTCACAGGTAACTAAAAGGGAGAGCAGTGGATGCTTTTGGGAGCAAAATGTTACAAGGCAAAGAGCTCCTGAATAACCATGTAATACTATATGAGGTCAAGGTTGCCTAGGTAGTGATATCAGAAGCACCAAACTTGGGTACAGATGTAGCAAACTGAGACTATTGGATAAGAAGTAATTAGGGGTTGTTTGTTCATTTTGGAGGAGATCAGAGCAGAGAAAGGAAGGGACTAGGGTTGCAAAAAATGTGCCAAGAAACAGAAAAAGTGGTAACGAAGTATGCCAATTACATAATTGATGCTGTCCAAGAGCATCTGGTGAATCAGGATAAAAATCCCAACCCATCGTTGTGACCTTACCTTGTGGCCAGACTTGCTTCTATGGCCAGAAGGATCAGGAAGGGAGATGCTTTTCCTTTGTGGACTGGGGAACATCTGAGGCAGAGCAGCTGAGCATCCAAGTACTAGGATGGCAGTGCCCATTTCAGATCTGACAGCATCGGGGTCTTCCTGGGTATTTCCCAGTATGCTCAGCTCACTGTAATTTCCTGAAGAGAGCTGAACGTTTTCACACAAAAAAGAAGAAATATCTGTAAAGTGAGGAAGGGAAAAAAAAAAAAGTCTACTGTTGAAACTTGCAGTCTGTGCAATTCCTATTTTCCTTAGACAAAAATTCCCTGAAGAGCAGTAATTACGTTATGTGAAGAAAAACACAAAACCACATCATAAGAAATACTCCTCAGCTAGTGAATTCAGTCTACAGGTGCAGTGATAACAGAGGCACATAGCCCGAAGTGTCCCATAGGATACAACACTGACATTTCCCAAATTTATTTGTCTTTTTTCTAACAGATGGGGGGAAGGGGACATCAGAAACAGCTGGGGTGTTGGGGTGCATGGAAAGAGTGGAACAAAATACTCAATCCCATCACTGGAAATAAATCCCGCTGATACAATGGCCACCGAACCAGACAGAAGCTTCAAGCAATAACGCAGCAGCCAGCCCTGTTTGTTACCTCCTTGTGCTTACACACAGTTCTTGGTAAAGGATTTGAGAAAATGAACTGCCTAACACACTGCCAGTATTGGCTGATGCAGCTGCATAGCACAGCAGGGAGGGCTGGCCCTGGCTGGCTGCCAGATGCTCACCCAGGCACTTGCTCCCCCCAGTTAGAGCAAGGAGAAAATAAGGTGAAAAAGCTTGTGCATGACTCAAAGATAGAGATATCATCTGACAACTACAATCATGGGTAAAGCAGACTCAACTTTAGGAAAATTAATTCAATTTACTTCCAATTAACATAGATTCGGATGGTAAGAAACAAAGACAAAAATTAAAACGCCTCCCCACCTCATTTCCGAGGCTCAACTTCACTCCTTCACTCCCACCGCCTCTGCCTTCCTCTGCTTCCCCAGGGCAGGTACAAAATGGGGGGTTATAGCCAGTGCATAGCCGTTCCTCTCTTCCTCCTCACACTTCTGCTGCTCCAGTGTGAGCATTCCACAGGCTGCAGTCCATCAAGAAACCCTGCTCCAGTGTGGGCCCTCCATGGGCCGCAGTTCTGTCAGGAGCACCTGCTCCTGTGTAGGCTCTCCACAGGCTGCGGAGGAATCTCTGCTCCTCTCCTTCTCAGACAATGGTGGTCACAGGGCTGTTTCTCACACTTTTTTTTTTTTTTTTTTTTTTTAACCTCAATCCTCACTGCTTGTCCAGCATTTTTGCTCTTTTTCTTAAATACGCTTTCACAGAAGTGCCACCAGCTCGGCTGCTGAGCTCAGCTGTGCCCTGAGGTGGGGCTGCTGCAGAACTGGTGGGAACCCACCGGAAATGGCGGGAACCCGCCAGGACCCACCTTGCCCTCACAGAGACTGTTCCTGCAGCACCTGCTGCAAGCACCTTGACACCTACACACAAAACGTATGGCTGCTTTACTTCATGAACACTGTGCCATAAATATAAAGTCGTCTACATATGAAGAGTAAAATAGGTTGGCCTTATGCTAAGAGCAAACGTTCCCCTCAATGCGACAGTAGGACAGGTCCGTCTGCCCCAATGCACAGAAGTTGTTGCCACAGGGTTAAGTGAAGATCTGTTAGCATAAAAGCTCCTTACCTCATAAACTGTCATGCATTAAACTGCTTGCTCTTGAACTGCTCAGTAGTTACCGCCTTTAAGATGAAGGATTTCTGATTTTGTTTCGAAGTAATGAAGTACTGATTGTTACCATCATCCTGTCAGTCTCTTTACATGACCGGGACTGCCCTCCTTGACACCATTCAATTAACCCTTCATCAAAGTATGCAATCAGAGCAGACACACAGCAATACACATTATAAATGGCTCTCATGTATGCTCACTCAGCTGTTGTAGAAGTAATAGGCAGACCTCATGTATTAAGGGCTCACATAAGGACTTCAGCTTTTATTCTTTTCTCTGTGCTTAAAACTCTTATTGTAATAACATTCATTATGCCCTCTCAGCTCTAGCAATTCCCATTCAATCAAAACAAGTGACCGTAAGGATAGCACATTAGAGTTTTATACAACAGACAGCAGACACCTTTGTTGCTATTGCTTCAAGGAGAACCCTGAAAATGATCCTTCAGTTAACACAAAAATTATTTATATGCCCCTACCACTTTCATCATATAGCATACAGCTATGCAAAGAATCAGCTTACACATAGATTTCTAAATATTAATGAAATTATATTTATCCAGTGTGAGGGTACATTTTACAGTAATAAAACATTTAAACCTACTAGTGACTGTGGCTTTCAGCATCTTTATAACTTGTAACTACGAACAGAAAAATTCTGTTCAAGTTGTATGTCTGCCAGTCCTACCAGTTACCAAAATTCTTTGCCAGATAGAGATAGTTCAAAGAGGAATGGGGAGAAAGTCTTAGCTGGCTTCAAAGACATTTGTAGGCCCATATTCCTCAACTCCTTAAGATCAAAGTTAAAGATGAAACCACTGAGTCACAACAGTGAGTGTTTGGAGTTAACAAAATTACTCATTATAAGAGAGCGTTAATAATCTAATTACAGAAAACATTCATACCCTGAATTTGGAGAAACATTGAACAGTTTTTCCTGTTGAAAAGACCATACCTTCTTTTTCTCTCAAAGACAATGCCTACCCTGTGTAACAGCAAAAACACTACTATCTAGAAAGCTCCAATCATATCTAGACAACAAAGAAAACAGTGAATTATATTACTGAGTATTTTTAATATATTATGAATATTGTTCCAAGTAATAGACTAAGACAAGCATCCATGTCATGAGCCTCCTCATTTTTCTATGCTACTCTCTAAACAATATTAAATTAATCATTTCCTACCTTTAGAAGGTACTTAGAACAATTGAGAGGACAAAAATATTTACAATGAATTCTAGGTGCCCTAACACCAAATGCCAACACCTTCCTGGTTAGATGATGCTGATCTTTGACTCTGAAAAGCTATATCCCCTACTTTCTTCTAGAGGTATCATCTACATTTACATTGTTTAAATATCAGTACATAATTGCTTGTCCTTAATGTAACAGTGTACATCTGCATTTAAGAAGTTATATTTAAGTTATCCTACAAATCTTCTATGAAGAAAATGACTGTTCCTATTTGAATTTTACAGAAAGGGAAGTAAGGAAAAGAGGGAGAGAGTGGAGGTTAATGCATCAGGATTTCATGGCTAATGGGAGCCTGCCTTAACAACTATTATCTCAGACAATATCATAGTCGAAGCAAATTCATCTAATTGTCCTTGAAAATGATATTCCATGATTGGGGTATAAATCCCTCCAAAAAATTCACAGAAAGCTTGATGGTTACACAAGCAAGTTCTGAAAATCGCTGCTTCTGTTCATTCTTGTCCTTTCTATTTCACAAAACTAGATACAAACAATGCTGAAAACTCTGTTCCCAAAGGGCATTATCAGTGTTGCAGAAGCCTGTAGGCTGCTGAAGTGATATAGCCAAAAAATTCTCAGGAGAGTCTCTAGAAGTCTTTTCCCAAAGGATTTATGCTCAACAAGAAAGTTAAATAACAAAAAAAAACAATCAAACAAACAAACAAAAAACAGTCTCCCATGCACTCAACTGAGACTGTACTAATTAAGGCCAGTCTTCCAGTGGCCTGCAGGAGCCATTGCAGACAGGAATGGTGGAGGAGAGTTTCACTTACACACTCCATCAACATCTTAATATATAAGCCATGTTCAGACTTAAAAGAAAGTTGTCATAGACAATCCGACATTAGAAACCCCCCATTGCTTAGCTCAGGAAATTAAAATGACATAGTGCAATAATAAATAAAGACTCCTTCTCCCTCCTTCTCCCCCCCATCTCTTTTCATGGGTATTGCATCACTTAATTAGTTTAACTTTTAAAACAATCGATTTCATACACATGGCTCAATAAGACTTGTACATTTTATCTCTATCCCTTGTATTCAAAAGTGAAAACGTTTAAAATAAAGGCAAAGTAAATATTAATTTTCTTAAATAAAAATGGACTCCGATTTTGAAATCTGTTATATTTCTAGGACTCTAAAGAGCTTGAAATTCCTAATTATTCATAATGTATTGCTATGTGGAGCCCACCACCATCATAGTCAGTAATATTTGTAAACTTCAAATGATGATTTATTACTGTTTCTTCTCCATGATAGTACAGATCAGATAATGCAATTGATTATCGCTCCTAATAGTAGAGCTTAACTATACAACTTAATGGCAGTACATTCTTTTCAGTTCTAACAAGGCTTTGTCCAATCTCCAGAGTTTTTGCAATGTGATTTGTATTATGTGATTACGTAAAATCTTCACAGGTAGGAGCAGAAGAAATGTACGTTAGATCTCAAGGATTTTCAAGGTTACAGAGTGCCTAAAATAGTTAAGAGATAAGTCATTAATTTTCTATTTCATATTATGACTCCCCAAAAAAATCCACCAGATGACGTAAATTTGATGCGGAGCCATCAGCATCAGAAAACAAACCCAAGAAACAGCAGAACTTGAAAAAAATAGATTAAAAAAAAACAAGCATCATATAAGAATCACTAGTTAAAGAAAAGAAAGATGCCCAAGGTCAAAGAGAGGCTTTGGACTGAAACAGCCTGACAGATGCACATAACTATAAAGATTTTTATAATTCTCAAGAGAGAGCTGTGAGCGTTACCTCACTCTGGGACTATCAAGGGACACAGTTCTAGTATTAATAATCAGTTACTTATACCAAAGACATTTAAAGTAGTTATGTTTATCAATCTATTCTTTCCACTAAATTTCTGACTGGGGAATTGCAAATGCTACTCTGAGATCAGATAGGATAGTTCCGACATGAAGAAAAATACTTAGTCATTTTCTGTCTGGACCACTTACTCTATGATAATACTCATAGTTTTAATCTCAGAATGTCTGTTCAACTTTTGTAGTGTAAAAGAACTGTTTATTAAAAAAGAAGAAGTTTTGCTTTAGTGTAGGAGAGATAGTCATAGACTGTGACAAGTGATCTTGCCTAAGAAACTGATTTTGTTGGAATGGGAATAAAAATCTCCTGAGTACACAGATATATAGGAAGCCAAAGTGATTTGATACTTCCAATTTTTAAAAAGTAAAACACTGATGAAACTCTGTCTAACCTGGAGCACACTTCGAATAAAATTAACATTTTCCTCTGATATATTTAAATTCTGCCAGATCAAGACTTTCTGGTCGAGAATAGTCTAATCTATCAGGAATTACATGTGCCATTACATATTAAATGCAACACAACATAGTTGTGTAAGTACTGTTAATGTATTTATGATCATGCCTCTTGAATGTCCTGTAGCTGATTAGGCTATAACCATTTCCCAATTAGCAGACAAGTAAAGCTTTCACCATATTATGCAATTTGATACAAGGAGGCTGAAAACAAAAGTCATATGCGGAATTCTTAAAAAAAACTTCAATAATGATATTGTCCTTGATCATTATAATATTCCAGTTTAATAGATCCACAGTTTTTGACATATAAGCTCACAGGATATTAGGAAGCTGGCATCATACTATCTAAGGCCTCATAAAAATCTCTATTTTCTGAACTGATTTTGTATACCAAAAAGCTATACAGCCCATAACTCTGGAAAACATACAAGGTTTAAAGGAGAATTCTCAAGGAAAATGTCAGGTTGTTAGGAATATTATTAATGTGGTAAGATACACTCAGAAGTAATATGTTGATGACATTATGATGGGAAAGGACATTCTGAGTGAGCCTGCAGGCAAAAAGAACATGACTACCAAAATGACTTGATGCTATAGCTGCAATTGTTTAAATGAATGATTTGCTAAGAAAGAAAAGAAAAAAAGAAAGAGAAAAGAGAAAAAAGAGAAAAAAGAGAAAAGAGAAAAGAAAAAAGAAAAAAGAAAAAAGAAAAAAGAAAAAAGAAAAAAGAAAAAAGAAAAAAGAAAAAAGAAAAAAAGAAAAAAGAAAAGAAAAAAGAATAAAGAAAAAAAGAAAAAAGAAAAGAAAAAAGAATAAAGAAAAAAAGAAAAAAGAAAAGAAAAAAGAATAAAGAAAAAAAGAAAAAAGAAAAGAAAAAAGAAAAAAGAAAAGAGACAAAAGAGACAAAAGAAAAGAAAAAGAAAAGAAAAAGAAACCATCATAATAGTGAATATATTAAATAATTCATATAATTTCATGGTTAAAAAATGAAACCCAAATCATAATTATTTATACAGAAATTATTCTACTTATTTTACAAGGGAAAGAAATATCTGTGGCAACAAACGGGATAAATTCCGTGCAACAGAACCATAGAGAACCCCAAAAGTAAATTCGAAACTTTAATTTATTCTTTAAGGGATTTTGAAAACAATAAGTCTTAAATAATAGATTGCAGTTGAAATAATTTTTTTTTATTTTATCCATAACTTTTTCAATTTATCCATAACTTTTTCAATTTTTTTTTCAATTTTTTCAAGTCTTTGTTAATTGAATTATTACAAGTAAAACCACTTGATGAAATGCATAGCAGCACTGCAACATCACATTTCAGATGGACACTGAAAACTCTGAAATCCACGAAAACTCCACTAGTTCCTCATATTAAGTGACCAACATGAGAAAACAAATATTAATCCCAATTAACACTGTCTGCACAGTGTTAATGATCATCATCATCATCAATCAGAATGATCATTGATCTGAGCTGACACTAGCCAGAAATTCACACATTTACCAAAAGTGGAACGAGTCCCCAGGCACAGTAGGGAACCTACAGACATTGCTGATATTTTTAGTTTCAAGCATTTTAATTAGAAAGTGGGACATTTACCATAAATATGTAGAAACATCACATCAGAGCTGACTTCCTTCTAAAAAATAAATATATTTTAGCTATTTGCATTCATCCTCGAAGTTTAACTGTCCCACTTTTATTTTGCATTCAGATTCTCAAGTGTCTTGGGAAAAGGAAAGTTAACTACAGTTGAAATTAAGATTTTCATTTCATTTCCATGTTTTTCTTAGGAAAAAAATCTTCCAATAGATTACATTTAAACTGTATTTTACACGTCAGCCCCATCTACTACAACTGCATTAAGAGTAGCTCAGAATTTGTTCCCTTGTCTTTTCTGTAGCCTGTATAGATGCAGATGCAATAAAATACTATCAAATCACTGTGAAAAGAGATCTATTTATTTTTCACAGCCCCAACATACAAATGGAGTTATAGCCTATTAGAGCATTAGAGATAAAAAAAAAAATAATCAATATATACATACCAGCCAATATCACAAGTGCAAATTCAATCTATAAAACACATTTTTATCTTTGCATGGCATTTTATTTTCTATTCGTTAAGCATTTTCAAAGTGACTACAGGTCATTGATAAAAATGAACATCAATTCGCAGCCGTCGGATTCTAAATGAAAGAAAGTCTCCTGCTATTTCCCTAGACGATTAATAAATTGCACTGTTGGTCTGCCAAGAAATGTTAAAATTTGTATTGTCGCAAGTTTTAAGACATGCAAAACTTATCCACAACAGCTGAGATGTGGGATTGGCCTGCTCTGAAGTTTAGGAAAAGCACATTTTTCTCTATAAAAATTAGTAAAGGATAATAGTCGTCAGGAGGTTTTAAACCACCAGCCTGGGCTATCATAAAAGGTTTAAGACAAAAGCTTGAACCACAAACAGTAATTTGCTAAAAAGACAGCTGGTCAGCTCTGCTAACCACTTTATGAAGCATCACTAGCAAAAGTATAGCCAGAAGACCACTTTCAGAAAGTTGAAACTTCGGTTTCCATCAGTCCTGTTTTAATGCCTGGTGTTGTGATTATAACCCCCTCAAAGGCATAATCCTCTTCCCCCATATACACACACCAGAACACCTGGCATGTATGTCTAATTGTCTGATAAAACAATATAAAAGCATCTGAGATCACATTTCAATTTTCATATTAGAATGAAAATCTGATGAAAAATCAGCCTGTTATTTTCTGAAATCAGTTTGATAGTGACAACCTTGTGAGTAGAATACTGGTGATAATAAAGGTGTTTAGGAGATACAGACATGCCGTTGTCTTTTCTAATTCTAGACTCCTAAGTTTTAGGTGATTAGTGGTAGGATTAGCCTACCTTAAATTTCACATGATACAATTTCTCCTTATCAATGACTTCTAATCTTCAGAGGAAAGACTCACTGAAGCACGATCTGACTGTATCTCCAGATCAAATCTGAAATTTTAAGATTGGGATTATCCTTATAGCTTTCCTTTGAAATGAGTTTGTGCTATGACAGATTTTAGTCTAAAATAATTACAAGATCTAAAAATGTCTAAAAATATTTAGCAAGATGCTACTTAAGACAGAGTTAAGACTAAATCCATCTGGAAACTGCCAAGTTCTAATGCTTGAAATGTGCGAGTGCATTAAACAGCTTGTCTTAAAAATGCAGTATATTTTCATTAAATATATAGCTTTTATCAAGTATATAAATATATTTTTTCTAACATCTATTAAAAAAAAAGCCTGATAAAAGATTTCATTATTTTTTCTAAATGAAGCATCCAGAAAATATTCAAGAAATGCAATCATAGTTCAAAAAGAGGAAAAGGGAAAAGATACAGGATTGCCTCCCTCTGTTGACAGCGCTAAACGCCCAAGAACTATTTATCCTCCTCCTTTGGCTCCTTCTTTTGGCTGTGAGATCAAGCCTGCGTGAGAGGCAGGAGACCACGCTCTTTGCTTTCCTTGCTCTGTAATCTGAGTGCCTGAGCACAAATGACATGCCCAGCAGAAACACGCTCCATTTTAATAGAACCTACGGCAACAACATTTTCTTCTCTACGTCATCACACAGATTGTGAACATTCATGCACAAACCTCCCCCTGTCGCAGAAGACATAAGGGATTGTACCTGCCACGTTAGGAGGGGAGAGGTCATGGACAGATTAAAAAGGGAAGAATAAATGAGGCTGTCAATACATTCTCAATTATTTCCAGGACTAAAAGGAATGTTTTGAAAACAGCATTTACATTGAGGCAGTGAGAACTTTAGTGTAACGATTCACAACAGAGTCAAGAATTGCAAGCCACCAGTCAGTGATTTCCTCTGTGCAACCTCAACATAGGGGTTATTAACATCAGGCTAACACAAGACTGCAGTTACAAATACTTGCCTCTGGGAAGTTTGTATCATTATTTTGGCCTTTTTCCCTAGTTTGCTGCAGTTTATGTGGGGTTTTTTTGGTTACTTTTTTCCAGTCGTTTACAATTTGTTATTGCTTTTTAGTCCATGCCGCCCGTACATACCTTTCAATCTCTCACCTGTAATACAGTCACACAATCACTAGCAAGCTAGAAGTTGTCTCCAGCAATGACAAACTAATGCTATGGTGTATCAGCGTGACCCAAAAGAGCATCTAAGGACAAAAAAGTATTAAAACCATTCTGTGCAACATAAAATCATCACTTCACTGGCACTGCATCCCAGAACCAAAGTCAGGGCCAGATTTTAAGCCAGAATAGTGGCCTTTCACACTGTGCAGTTTATAATGCAGTTCTACCTAAGTCACCTGCACAAAAATGCCCTGTCGCATAACACAACTTATTGCAACAGTGTTCTGAGTGACCCAGGAGCTTTGGCCTTCTCTCCATCTGACAGGCCTGACACACATTGCATTCTGATCCACTTTACTGTAGCGTAGCTGATATCCCTCTGTTAGATCCGTGAAACTGTGGACACAAACTGTGTCGAAGGCAGAGACTGGCTTTGCAAGCAGGGAACCAAAAGCCAACTCCATAATAGCTCTCCTCCTGCTTCAGAGGAGAGTAAAGATTTTGGTACTTCATCAGGAATCTCAAGGAAGAGAATTGCCAAGCAAGCTACTGTGTTCCATATAAAGTTTTCAGCTTCATCAGACTGGCATAATGCAGAAGGAGGAGCATACAGTCTATTACTTTAAAAATTCCCGTAGGCTCCTGCTAATCATGCCAGACTACTGCTCATAATGTAAATTATTCATTGGGGAAGAATAAAAGTTTAATCAATAAAACCAGGGTCAAGTCACCCATACTAGAGGTTCTGAAAAAAATGCCTTGAAAGTCAGCTGTAAAATATTATGTGTTTTGAATGAAACATTAATATCTTCTCATGTTTCTATATTCATTAATAATAATAAACCACAACCTCATCTGACCTTTGCCTTCATAGGTTTGAAAGAGAGTTTATGAAAATCCTCAGCATTACTGGAGTTCTTTACCACTACTTCAGTACTTAAGGTACATTCAAGAATGCTTAAGGTTACAAACATAGCTCTTGATCTTCCTGCAGAGCTATCTGTAAAACATCAGCTATAAGAAAAAAGCTTCAAAAGAGATTAAAGTATGCATAAAGCTGGTCACCACTGTTCACTTGTTGTCTTCTGTATTGATACTTAGGTGATATAGTGCCAAACCGCAATATATATTGATGCTACATCCTTTCATAATTGACAGAGCCATAGGCTGGTGTTAAGTTATTCTGTGTTGCTGTAATTACAGAGCAGACCAATCACTCTCCAAGTCTGCAAGGAAAGCAGGCAGTCAAAGTCACCAAATACAGCAATCATAACGGCACTGACAGGCTGCTGTCAAGCAGGCAGGGGCATTCCAGGGATGGATAGCAGAAATGCCAAATATAAGACAAATGTTCTTGGAACATGTAATAGATTATATTAACTGTCTAATGCTTCTCCTTGGTGAATTGATTGTGATTAAAATAAACTAATTAGAATCATAATCATGATGCACTGAAACAGGAAACAAAGATGTGAGCTATGCAACTTGATTATGAAGTAGTTTTTAGCAGTCAAGTCAGATTGAGTCTGGGCTTTTTCGCTTACTAAGAAATGACTGGAAAGAGTACAGTCTGCATCAGGTTATGGAAGTGTCAAAACGCAGCACGGATATACAGCCCTTATCTGAGGGGCTGTATGTAGATGCTCTATTAAGATCTACATTTGGACTGCAGTTGCTGGGAGCTGCATTTTGAGGTGAAGGAAGCAGATTCTACCCAGTGCCCTGCTAGACCTCCACCGGCAGGGCACAGGCAGGAGGTGTGGGCACACTCACAGCCTCTCCACCTTCCACAGGCCAGGAGTCAGAGATGAGGGTGGCCTGTAACCAGCCACACATGCAGGGCAATGCTCTGCAACAGGAGGAACCTGTTAAGAGTCACACAGTGCCTTGCAAAAGAGGTTTTGCTTCTGGTACTGGGCTGGCTGTATGTATGTTTGTACATACAATCAAGTTAAACACAGCTTTAATAACACCAGTTATGCAGTCATTGTCCATTCTTACCTTGAAAAACTATTAATTTATAACTTACTGCTCTGTGAATTCATCCATCCACTACAACCCGGAACATTTAACACTTTCCCATGTTACTTTGTGCAGAGGACAATAAAGTATAGCCATATTGAATTACCGTACACAGTCAGCTAGTCAAATATACTTGTGCATACTGGGAATACCATGGTAAGTTTAGACAGACATTGAGAACTCCCGAGATTACTTCTAAGAACTGCTAACCCTTTTGAATTTCTAGCTCTCAGATATTTTCAGTCCCCTGACATGAATATTCAAGATGCATAAAACGCAAGGATGTCCCAGTGGTAGGTAGAACAGAACAAGAGAATAACTTGTAATCTGGAAACAGGTGCTATGCAGCGGCCATGCGAATTTTTGCAGTTAGTAGAATTTATATTTTGCTGTGAATCAGTGACTCAGTATTACATCTTCATCTGCTTTTCATGCCAATTTTACATTGACTTAACTCTATTAACTCACCCCATACCTTTTAATGGCTTATTTCGGATTCACATTAAAGCAGATGAGACAGAAATCAGTTTTTACTGGAGTTGGTTCCTAATACATTGTTGATGCTTTCATCAACAGCTTAGAATAAATGTTTTATTATTTTATATAACATGACACTTCATTTTATCTACTAAAAGCAGAATATGAAAAACATCCAGATTAACACTCAGATTTACCAAAACGTTTTAGAAGATGAGTAATAAATTTAATCTCTGCTAAATGTACATGCGGGGGAATGGTAATATCAATGTTAATCCATTCACAGTTTCAGTTACACAATTGTACAAAAAATTCATGTATGCTAATTTTCCTGCAACTGTAATTGCCTGTTTTTAAAAGGTCATTGAATTTCATCTCCTGTCTTTCTAACTTAGCGTCATTGCACCAATGAAGACAACGGAACTTTGTGATTTTACATTCTTGGCCAAAATAACTCATCTGCCTTTGGGAAGGAAGATTCTACCTGCCATCCACATTTAGACACCCTGAAAAGATGCTGATTAGCTGAGTGATTAATATTAATGGTCACTTATCCAGGTAGCTAAATTGGATCTAAGTGACTAAGTGAAGACGTCTGTATTTGAATGTCTTGGGCCCAAATACAACATAATTCTCAACAGTGTGGAAGACGGCTGCAAGCAAAGAAACAGACATGCTGTGAAATTAAGACAGTGGTAGTATTTCAAATAACTTTTCGTAAGATTGTATGTGAACTTTAGGATTTTAATTACAGATTCTGAGGATACATAACAAGAAGGAGTATGAGTAATCTGACCTAGTATAGAAAGTGTCCAACAATCTTGAAGAAAGAATGCCTCTGTTGCGCTTTCTATCCACTCCTGATCACAGCCCTCCTGAAATACAGCCTGGCAGGCTCTCGGCTCCATTTTCACCCTTTGTCTCTCTCTCCCCAAGTCCTCATAGTGCAGTGTGTTTATGTGCCCCATACTGAAAGGCTTCTTGTGTCAAAGCAAGAATAAAGGAGTTTTCTATGTAAGTATGATATAGCCCTCAGAATGCTGGTACTGGTGCTAATCTTTGTCTTTGTGGTGGTTAGTGATAGTTCAACTGGCATAAGGAAAATGAGATCAACTTCATGGAAAATGAGTCTGTATGAGACAAACATGGTTTTGTCTGTATTGCAGTTTGTTCATTTAGTATCAAGATCATAAAATGAATTGTTTTGCACATCATGAGAAGCACCTCCCTAGAAACGCTCTTCATGATTTTGTAACGGCGCAGCTAGTCATATAACACAAAGTCTATCCAATATATATACCTTATTAAAAATGTAATTCATTTAATTAAGATAAAGATCTACACTTCAACCATTATCTATAGTGTGGTGACTACAGGAAACCGGAAAGAAGAAATTTTAAAAAATTAAATATCCATCTGCTTATCTAGAATTTAAAAGGTATGTTTTCCACTAGCATGCTTTCCTACTGTAATTGTAGCTTTTGTATTAGGTAACAGATTCACAGGTTGCAAAATTGATGTCAGTGAATCTATGCTTGCTGTCACCTACCAAATAAGTCAAGATGAACACAAAGACAGAACTCCACAAGCAATTAAAATTAAATTTAAACCTTGAAGCTGTAGTTTTGATTCACTGGTTTGTCCCTCCTTCCCAAACATAAGAAATTCCTTTGATAAGCATTCAACAAATTGATTTCAATGGGCAGATCAATCCTTGAGAAAACAAAACAAAACAAAGCCTTCACAAGTCCAAAACCTCCTAATCTATTTAGGGAATAGATGAATCAAAATATGGAAGGTACTTTATTTAGTGTAATGAACATAAATTTTGGGTTTTCTTTAAGTTACATTATTTCATAGAAGTGGAAAGCTGAGAAACTTGTTATGTTCTTTCCTTCTCTCTCTTTGTTTCATATAGGCATAACCTTTTCTGGAAGTAATGGGAATGACAACATTATGTGTTTCTAATAATAAAAGAAACAATCTTTTTCAGATTGTACACCAGCTGCTGAGCAATTCTACAAATTTTCATTTCAGAATGTGTGTGCTTTCTTGAACACAGTCTGCAGCCTTTTTTACATAAATGTCCTTTAAACAGTTCCAAATTGCATTTTCAAAGAGTCATCAGGAAGATTTCTACCATCTCTAAGATGTCTCTTAAGACTCAAGAGTTTCACTTGCCAGTTGCACATTCCAAATAAATGTAGATATTCCCAGTTATTCCCAATCGTGAACCATATCAGCTGGCTCCAGAGACACAATGCTTCAAAGACTGGAGGTAGGGAAGCAAGATCAAATGTTAAAGGAAGTAACAATGCAAACAGTAGCATGGCAATGGGAAGTTTCCACAGGGACATTACTAGAGTATGTTTCAAAACACCTCAATTAAAAATCTATAGCACATGCAAAAGCTCTGAAATCGCATTCCAAATACATACATAGCACCCAGACCACAATTACTCAAGCATCAACATTTACAGTTGAAAAAAAATATGTAGCAATTGTGAGAAAATACACGCTGTAATTGTTAACTTCTGTATTATTATACAGTGAAAATTAAACAAAGGAATCCTGCATCACAACAAAGACCTTTCCTCCTCCATCTCAGCAATTATAAGACTTCCTGACAGAGAAGCTGAGTCAATGATCAGACAGCGGATGGGCAAAAATACATCCCTGCTCCTAACTCAGCTTTCTGCCTCCCAACAATAAATATGCACAGTGGGAAAATTTCAGGTGTATACATCTACAGTCACTCTGTTGTTAGGCTTTTCGTCTAGATTTCAATTGTTCCTTAGTGCATAGGCTAGTGATTATAGCCAATTTATTTTCCAATGGAAAACTGAAGAGTTAAAAGAGTATTTATCAATAGAATGTATTAGGATCCAGGTAGATACTGGTGGAAATTAAATATATATGACAAAACAACCTTTTTCTTTTTTTTTCAGGTAGTGAGCTAATTGCATCATCAAGGTAGTAAATTACACAGGGTTGTTTTCAAAATACTAATACACCTTCATAAAATTTCATTCACAGCTAAAATGTAATGCAGCACAGACAATATTTGCATAAAAAGAAAGTAGAAAACCTAGTTTGGTTCCTTGTGGGGATTTTCAAAGCCTGATGATGAAGTTTCATTAGTATTATTCAGCAGTTGGGTATCCAGTTACACTCTGTGGCTCAGAATGTGAATAGCAAGAACATAGTTACTTCTATCAAGAGCACAGATATTTATTTTAGTAAATACATGTCTGAAGATAAGCCTTGAAGACTAAAATATCTTTGCACATTCATAAACACAGGCTAACAAATTAGTCTGCCTTTTCTAGACTGATTTGTATGTTCACTGGATTAAGTAACACACTATTAAAAAGCATATATTGAAATAGTAAACTGTGATATTTTCTACATGAAAAGCTGTGGTAGAGCCAGTAATCTGATACTCTTTTATTTGCTTTCTCTTTAGTGGTTCTATTTGTTGTTTTTGTTGATGCTTGTGGTTTAGTTTTCTTTCGTTTTAATGAAAAACCATGTCCTTCTATCCAGAGATACGAAATATATTACTTGTGACCGCAAAGCAAGACTCTGTCCTCCCCCAAAAGGTGGCAGAGCGAGTAAAAAAAAGCAATGAGTATTGCTACTGTCCCACTTTGCCCTAATTATCTGAGTACAATACAAAGAAATATGGTTTTTCCAGTAATCTCAAAAATCAGTCATTCTGCACTTTTTGAGAGTGGAGAGAAATGTTAGTTTGCTGCAAATGAAAAGACGTGGCATTTTCATTCAGCCATGGAAATGTTGCATGAACAACCAGAAACATGCCTACTGAAAATAACAAGGAATTACGTTGCAATGTGTCCATAAATAATGCACCATAAAATGAGTCACTATGGTAACTATTTGAATTTAAGATACTTTTTTTTCCATTAAATAAAAAATACCCACATAAATTATGTCCTCTTGGTATTATCAGCTAAGCATGACCCAATCCTTACTACTTTTTTAGGTTTTGTTCCTTTCTCACAAATGACATTAGGGTAAAGCACTTTTGACCTTGTAGGCTTTTCTTAGCTCATTTACTCTATAGTGTATAAACAGGTAATATTTACCAAAGAAAGCTGAATTTAGGAATCACAACAGCAGATCCTTTACCTGGAAAAAGCTCAAGTTGGGCAAATTTTGCTGAATAAAACACCTCCTCGGGAACAGGTCTTGCTTCCAGTCACTGAGAATAATTCTGTAAAAGAATTAAATATTTGTTACTGTGAAAAGCAAGATCATTCCTACTGGTTAAGGTAGTAGCAATATTAATTTCTTAATAAGAATGCAAAATACAAATAGTATTGCCTCAGCTAAAGAAGAAAGCAAAGATTTTTTTAGAGCTTAGAGAAAAGGCAGCAGGAAAATGTAAAAACAACTTCCATTTTCTCACTATGCAACCATGTTTTTGTATTGGTCTAGATGGCTAAAACTTATTTTTAAGGATCAGTCACAGCAAGAAAGGAAATCTGCTAAAATGACTTTTAAAAGCCATTACTATTGGAAAATTGTATTATTCAAAAATATTCAACTGTGCTTAAATCTTCTCTTGCAACACTAATTCAGTAAGGTTGCTTTAGTTACACAGTGCCACAAAACTAAACATTTTTGAAGCTACCTACAAGGAGTACAAATAATACAATAAGGGATATGGAATAATAAGGAAATAATATTGTAAGAAAACTGACAAAGAAGTGAGTCAAAGTCAGTAAATAGTACCTGCTATACGCTTGAAGGTATTTCCATATGGCAGATACACATATATATAAAACAGGTACGTATAGAATGAGATTGAAGGCCAGCAAATAACCCACATCACTCTGCAAATATTTTCTGGTCTTTCTCTTTGACAATTTTGTAAAAGAAAATGCTATGCTCCAAACTAGGAAAAGCAAAACTAATTAACTTCTCTAGCTATTCTCTGATGAATACCTTGAATTTCAGCAGTATCTTTTTAAGCTCGCTGAACAAAAAAGATCTTTAAAGTATTTTGATGGGTTAAGAGTTTCCATATGTTCTTAGTCTTTGTAATCTATCATTTTAAAAATAGTTAAACAAGGGTTGTATTTGAACCAATCCTAATGGTGATTTTTGCAGCACAATTTTTCAGCTATGTTTATCACTCTTCTACAAAGGTCCCAGAACACATTGGTTCAGAAGCCAATCATTTGGTGCATTAACACATTTTTCAAGACAAAATTGACCAGGACTCATGCACATGAAAATGATCATTCACAACTCTACAATCAATAGCCTTGATGGTTTAGGACATAAGTGGCATGTCAAGTCACCCCTCAGAACAATGCAGAATTTTGTCCACACACTATTTGAAATATTTCTGCACTGGATATTGGTCAGTGTAACAACTTGCATTGTCTTTTACAGAATATACAAGGCACTTTTTGGTATTTTAATTGATCATTGATATGCACAATACAAGGCAGTTATTCCTATGATTTTTTAAGTGAATTATCAGAGAGTTTGATGCCTCATTTGCTGGATAATAAATGTTCCATCATAGTAATAACTGCAGGGAAGAGTATGTTTCTAAAATACTTTTATAGCTGGAGAAATGGATTAGAGAGATTACCATTTCATCAAAGTGGCAGAACAGTTGAGAGGAAATATGGAAGGAAATTCTTGTATAATTTCCGTAGAGTTGCTGTTTGTCAAACCCCACTGGCATCAATCAAACTATATCTTCTCTTCTGATGCAATCACATCAAAAAATGTGATGTTGCTCTTTAATATGCATGTTTTAGAGTCAAAGAAGAGACAGTATAGCAAGAGCTTGATGTTCTTTTGAATTTACTATCACCCTGATAAGAAAAGTGCAGATGATACTCTAATATAAGTTTATAAGCAAGTAGTGGGTGAGTTTACCAGCATTAAAAAGATTTCATCTTCATTAAATTTTCTATAGCAGATTTTTAAATTAACAGTGTACTGTTATTTCTAGCAAGTTACATGGTCCTGTATAGAAGTAAGGAACACATCAATTCGCAGACATGAAATTCACATAAAGAAGACTTGAGTAGTCTGACAATCTTGATGAACAGTGGTGATTAACAGCCTTGGACTGCATTCAGTTAACAACCAGGTTAATGGATTTTGAGAAGGCACTCCCATTGACCCACACAACCCTGTAGTGATGTCACTAAAAGAAAAAGAAAGATCCAACAAAAATACTTGCTGCAAGTAAGAAAAAAATTAAAAAATAGAAGCTCAAATAGAACAGGGAAGGCTAGAAGCCAGACCACAAAGTTTTTTGATCGCTATCTTTCCCTATATTTAATTTTGTTTCTCCTTAGGCTCCCCACCCCATCCTCCCCTGAGTTTCAGACAGATAACTTCATTTTATTTAGTAATTTATACCCAAAAACATAGCACATTGTAGGATGATTTCCATATGTTCTTCAAAACGAGATTTGAGAAACATCCAAAAGATTAAACTGGTGGAAATGTTACTGCTAGCAACGCTGTGTCTATTTGGACATTTATAGTTTGTGTTTGAGATATAGCATAAGTACAGAGCATATGAAAGGAAAAAACTGAAAAGAAAAATGAATGTATCGAAATTTAAATACATCATCACTAAAAGTTCTGAAAATCAGCACATATAGCAGCTTATCTGAACAATCAGAGATCTCACGTGCATTTTCGATTGTCCATGCAAAAATGCATGTGTGCTCCTGAAAACAGAACATCTGAAACAAAGACTGCAATTCCTTTACAGCAGTCCCAACAATGAAAAGGATTTAAAAAATTACAACAGAAGCACAGAAGCACAATCACTTCTAAATAGCGTCTGTCAGAATTTTCTATGACATGTCATATGTATTTAATTTCTCATAAAAAGGCTACAACGTTTGTGTTTTGTTTAGTTCTGCATAATTTAAATGTATTACCTAGCAATTAATGTATGTAGATTATAACGTAGTGACAATTCTCTGCAGTGAATTCCATGTTCCCCTGCTGATGTGTTTGTTATTGTGTCTATAATTAAGCAGTTATTCTTTCCCCACTCTCCTGAGGTATCTAGGTGTCTCTGTAGACAGTGTTTAGATCTGTATTGTCCCCTTACAGAGAAAGTTTTGTATTCTACAGCTGCAGTTTTCCATTTTTATCCATGACTTGAAATATAGACCTGGAAGAACGTAGCCCAGACTGACCATAGTGGGTGAGATGTCCCCAGGCAATGCAATCGGATGCTCACGGTCTCCCATCCTCAGCAGGATTCCAGTGGAGCTGTCACACATCTAATATGCGTTATTAACATGTATGTGTTTAAGATCAACGATTATGTCTGATGTAGAATGCATTGCCTTCAAAGCCAGACCTGCAGCAGTTACAAAATAGGGCTAAGCCTGGAATGCAATTTGTTTTTGCCTGCAGATGAAGTCAATCAAATGTTTAATTTGGTTAAAGGTGAATTTAGATGGATAACATCCATTTAGATGGATAACAATAAAGTTCACACCAATGTATCTAATCTTAACTCAGAGTTACCCGAAGATACCAGAGATTAAATCACTCACACGTTCAGAAAGTCTTCTTTGTATTTTATAATTACATGCTTTCTCATCCACCAACCAGCTAGAATGAGCTCATAAGGGGACATTAATTCTTTGGATCCCCATTTCTACAAAAGTACAACAGAACTGCACTGCAGTTGCCACGTCACTATATTGGATCACCTGAAGCTCAGCCATCAACAGCTGGGGAGCACAGCTGGGCACTCTCAGCATACCTGAATGTAGCTCCTGTCAATGAAATCCTCTGCCACCACCATTACAGCTCAAGCTATTTTTCCTGACAATAGAAAAATTCCATTGGGAAAATGGTTATGCAAAACCTGTCAGGCCTTCCCCCAGCTCTCTCCACAGCAAGCAGGAGCTGCCTGCCTCGACAGCAGCATAACATCACCTAATACCAGGGTGGATTCAAACACTGATCTCATTTTCCAGCATGAAATACATGAAACATGACTGCAGTGCAGAAAGAAACATTTACTGTTGCTACATACCATTTAGTCTATCACTGGTCCACTGAGGCATGCAAACACTTTTGAATTCTGTGCCAAGACAGCAAAATTGCAATAAATATAACACTGTCAACAGGCGGCATGCTTGAAAAAGGAGAAAGAGCAAATCTTGAAGTTTTACAATGCATTTCCTGGAAAATAGGCTCTGTTAAGAGAGATCAACAGCACACGTTCCAATGGTGGGCAGCTGCCTGTTGGGAGAGCTCTTGTCTGCTCCAGATCACTCCCTTGGCAGAATAAGACACAGATAAGGGGCTTGTCTGGCAGTGAGGCAGAAATTCCAGATTGCTAGTGTAAAACCACTGTTTGCTATGGAATACATTTCATTTTTCCCTGTGTGAAATTTCTATTCTTTAATGTGATATTTGCAGGCATCACATTACTCAGCAGAGTTGCTCATTCCTTGAAATGTCACTTTTAAGGCTTAGTCCATCGTCCAGTACCTGTGAAGACAGCAGCTTTCTCAAAAAGATAAGGTCTTGTTGAATTAAAATTCTTTTTAATCAAGAGCCACATTTTGGAAAAAGTCTGCTTCTCCAAATTTTCCTGTCAGAAGAAAGAAGTATGCTTTTGATAAAGAACACCACAGACCCCAAGGCTGCAATTACCAGGTCAGTGACAGAGCCAGTGTGAACAGTTACCACACTCAACCCTTTATCCCTGTCCTCCTCCCTCAGTGTTATTGACTGAACTGTGCATATGGCAGCATTTCAAAGGTATGAGCTGATATTGTTAAAAATAATCAAATACAATTCTTCTTCTTCAGACTGGCTACTGCAGTAAAAGAGAACAGAAAGTCCTTTTACAAATATATTAACAGTAAGAGAAGAACTAAAAAGAATTACCCTCCTTTACTTGATGCGGCAGGGAATGTGACCATAGAGGATAAGGCTGAGGTTCTCAATGCCTTCTTTACATCTGTCTTTAATAGCCAGATCAGTTATCCTCAGGGTGCTTTTCGCCCTGACCTGGAAGTCTGGGATGGAGTGCAGAATACACCCCCTGTGATCCGCGCAGAGACAGTCAGAGACCTGCTCCTCCATCTGGACTGCCACAAGTCCATGGGACCAGATGGGATCCACCCTAGGGTGCTGAGGGAGCTGGCAGAGGTGATTGCCAAGCCACTTTCCACTGTCTATCTGCGTTCCTCGTTATCTGGAGAGGTCCCAGAGGACTGGAGGCTTGCCAATGTGACTCCCATCTACAAGAAAGACCGTAAGGAAGATCCGGGGAACTACAGGCCTGTCAGCCTGACCTCGGTATCAGGGAAAGTTATGGA
>WBMW01002239.1:651052-717379 GCA_013396635.1 Penelope pileata
AAACTGGTGAGGGGTCTAGAGCACAAGTCTGATGAGGAGCGGCTGAGGGAGCTGGGATTGTTTAGTCTGGAGAAGAGGAGGCTCAGGGGAGACCTCATCGCACTCTACAACTTCCTGAAGGGAGGTTGTGGTGAGGAGGGGGTCGGCCTCTTCTCCCAGATAACTGACGACAGGATGAGAGGGAATGGCCACAAGTTGCGCCAGGGTAGATTTAGATTGGATATGAGGAAAATCTTTTTCTCTGAAAGAGTGGTCAGGCACTGGAATGGCCTGCCTAGGGAAGAGGTGGAGTCACCGTCCCTGGCGCTGTTCAAGAAGCGTCTGGATGAGGTGCTAAGGGATATGATTTAGTAGCTTAGTGGGTAGGGATGGTGATAGGAGGATGGTTGGACTAGATGATCTTGTAGGTCCTTTCCAACCTAGTGTTTCTATGATTCTGTGATTCTATTACATTATTTTTTGAAGTCAGATATCTTCAAGACTTAGAATATAAAGCAGCTGAAAAGATACTACATTCTCTAAGAAGCAGAGGATGTTTACTTAAATTGCATCTACTGTCAACAATGTAGGAATACATGTAAACATTACCTCTTCTAAAATCTGGTAGATCTGATACTTTGCTTTCTCTATGTGAAGAGGTTTCCAAGTCCTCATTAAAGTTATAGACTATACTCCTTTAAATTACAGACATAAACACATTGTTTATGGGATGATGCATAATGGAGCTACGATTTGTGGAATTTGTATTGAATGACAGAAAAAGTAAAATTTGAAGTGAAAAGTCCTTCATTACTGTCTGTAATTAGCTAGAAGTTTACCATATTTTTATGGTTAGCAACCACTCATCAAGGACTGAACACCAGCTGAGAGAATAAATGGAAAGCAAATGTGCCCAAAAGGATTATTAGGACCTCACCCTTTACCAGAAACTATGAATAGGATTAGAGGATTACTTAAGCAAACTAACAATGGTGGCAAAATGGTTGAATCAGCTTTCTGTAAGGAAAGGTGGAATACATCGGCTAGAAATATCGTAGCTCTAAGCCCAAGGGCTGAAACCCAGAGCACTGCTGCCTGCCAGAAGAGATGCACCCAGAAGGATGTCTAGAGAAGGATAGCTAAAAATGCCCATCCTGTTTTTGAGCACAAATAAAATGCTTGAATGAACTGTTGAGACTGTTTTAACAACATAGTGACTGACTGCAATCTCTTGCCACAGAGAAGTAATAAATGGTTAAACTCCTGCTTCTCTCTTCTAGGGCATATCAGGTCATGGACATAACACCATAAAAGTACGCATGAAGAACACTTTGACCTCACTACATAATCAAACACATCGACTTTTGAAAAGAGATCATAACGCACAGCTTCTTCCTCTGTACAGGCAGGGAGGCATATGCATTGTTATGAAACTGAATATTCCCTGGAGTGTCTACAGACCGAGGAAAAGGTAAAGGAGATTGGTATTAGGGCAGCTCAAAAAGAAGTCCAGAAAATAACAAGAAGAACATCTGAAATATCATCAGAAAACAAACCATCTCCTTCACAGAAATCTAAAAGCTGCAGTCCTCAATATTGGATCACTGAGGAACGCGCCATGAATTCAGCGCTTTTTCTCATATGCTTTCCTTAATGCATTAAGAACAAAATAGTTGCCTGTATTTCCACCCATCTGGATGGTTGCACAACATAATGTGACCCTAAAATACTGTACTAAAAAGAGCAAGCTTGATATACAATACTAAAAACAGCATTCAGGCAGAAAGCCATGTTTAAAAAAAAAAAAAAAAAAAGATTAAAAAATATCATACAGCCAATACCAAAGCATTCACCACACCAATTAATGCACTAAACTAGCAAGATGGCTAGTTATCAAAGGTGCCCTTGTTGTGCCAGCTAATCACACTGTGACCCCAGTACCCTTTGATTCTGTCAGTGGTAGTTCAAAGCCTGTCAGCATGTTTTCCATCTGGCTGATGATGACAGAATTAAATCATTCCCAACATGGTTAGAACAGAGACATTCTTCTGATTTCACCTTCTGGCAGCTCAAACAATACCTTGCTCATCTTCCCCAGGGAAATTTCCAGATCGCCGTTGCCCTTTGTATTTCTTTCCTATTCCTTCTGTTCTTGCCACAGTTTAATGACAAGGATGCTGAAAGATAGTAACGTTGCAGGAGTTTTGCAGAATTAAAACCTAGGCTCTTGAAATGGAACAAGGCATGCAGTCAGACTTCCTGACTTTCATTCCAGAGCAAAGTTGAAAAGCCACTAACTATGGAAACATCAAACAATATAGTTGCAAAGCTCTTGTTCAGTTACCAAAACTGAGACAATTTAAGAGATGAAATGTTCTTTGCTTCCCCACATGTAACTAGCCACATCTTACAATACAAAATCCAAATATTTTGCATAGAATCTCAAGCTGTTAAAATAGTGATGAAAGGCCCTTGAAGGAAATCGTCTTCCTCTTCTACTTTTCATTTCCCCAAATATTAATATGCGAATGACAATGCAAAAGCATACTGTAGGCCCCAACAGTAGACCAGACTGACGCAATGCCGGAGGAGCTAGGCCACTCTCCGTTTCGCCAATATCTTAACACTTACCATCTAGAAGTGACAACAACATGAAACCTAAACTAAGCTACAGGAATGAACTTTTTTCTACTAAAATCTATCAAGTCTAACTGCAAAATGAAGATTGTAACAGGAAAACCTCTCGCTACACTGTAGCATGTTAAGTCTTCCCAAGTCAAAGGAAACACACATAGAGCACATGCGACTCCAGAACAATATGATAATGTGCATTTTCTTGCTACAAACAAGTACTCTGAAAGTTATCAGATAAAGAAAAACATTCCCAGCTAGTAAACAATAGTCTGTGCATCTTCCAACTGTATTGCCTTTTACCATGCAGAATGATGATTCAATTAAGAAACATAGCACTGCAATGATTGCATACCCTTAAATTTTGAATGACAAAAATTCTATATGAGAACAACTCATCTCTCCAAAAACATTTCAAGATATGCATGTGTTATGTTTAGCCTATCATTCCTTCTTTAGCTTAAAAAAGATTTGAACTACACCATTAAAACAAAATAACCTTGTTGTGAACTGAAAATACTTATTTTCCATAGTTACTTGCATAACACACATCATGATGCTTTCCTATTTATTATAACTATGAAAACAAGCCTCATTTTTAGGAATTTTTCATGTTGATTGAAAGATGGCAAAAGAAAAAAAAATAGAATTCAGGTTTTATCAGGTGATGCTTAATTTGAAAGTGCAGCCATGAAGCCAAAAGAAAGCATGAACAGCAGATATTTTGATTTACTGATGACCACTCTTTTGTCAAATGCTGAGAATTTATTGCTCCCATAGGAGGTCTCATCAGTTTCATGGAGTTATCCTACAAAATGGTTTGCAGACACTGTTCACCTGAACAGCTGTTTCTATTAGCATTTCAGTCTTCTCTGGAATTGAATGATTAATCCCATTCTAAAGCTCTTACCTTTTCTACCCATTTCCTGTTTTCTGATGCACAAAGCCCAGGAGTTGCAGCTCTTGCACGTTTCAGAACAGTTTTTTTAATTATTGGCCAAAGACAATGAAGCAAAGTTCACATTTCTTTGTATGATTGTATGTTTTTTTCCTTCATTAGATGAATTAGAAGAAAGCTCTTTCTATCTGTCATCTTCCACTTTTTCAACATTCTCCTAGAGTCTCTTTGTCCTGGAGTCTTAAAGGACAATTAATGTCCTTGTAGACATTCCAGGTATTCCTATTTCATCTATTCCTATTTCCTTAAAGCGGGAGGAGGAACTTGCTTTCTTATTGGTATCAGATTCTATACCATCTTTCAAAGAAACATCAAATTTTTGATCAAATACATTTTCTTCCAGAGTCAACATTTCACATATATATAAGGTGCTTTGTGGAATCATTGAAATTTAATAATAGGAGGCTTAAAGGAAAAGTTATACGATGGCACTGGTTTGTTCTCTACCTACATTGATGTAAATCAAGAGAAAACCCAAATTCAAGTACCCCATGTGTTTCAATTATAACTAACAATAGTTTTCAATCATAACTAACAATAGTTTTCAATCAGCAACAGACATCAGGGAAGCCTCTATAGCACCCAGCTTCCTACATGTCTGATATTTACATGCTTACAGCCACATAAGACATGGCAGTTGTCCAGGCCCTCAAGCTAGTTCAGAGGGAAATGTTCTTCAGCCTTGGGCTACTGATGCCCTAGGGTTTCATTTTCCTCTTTCTTTGGGATTCAGACTGCTGGTAGTTACAATGCATCTGATTTGAAGCTATTCTACATTCAGAGTAAGCTTTCTGTACGTTTATCTCCCCACATCTATTTAAGATGACTGTAGGATTACTCTGTAAGTTTACTTTTGTAAGTGTGCTCTTTTGAAATCAAAACTTCTGTTACCGACAGACAGCAAACATCACCTCAGCTCTATCTTTCGTCTGCTAAGCAGAATTCTCCTCTTAGGTTGGTCCTTCTGTAGAGCGTCTGTACTCCTCTAGCTCATCTCACTCAGCAAGAACACACACATTCCAAATTGTAATGCTAGTTCAGCCCTCTCCTTGGTTACATGCTTCAGTTTCATAAAAGCCATTACAGGTATCTTCAGTCTTCACATCTCTTTACTGTACCTCTCAAGGAAACATTCACGTACGCGCTTTCTACCCCAAAATAATCATGCTTACCCAACACTCCTGCAACCAGCACCTAGTCGTCTTCATTATCACTATAATCCCTTGGATCCTCTCCATTATTGCCAGTTACCGTCTTCCTTATTCTTGCAAAAAAGTCACATCTAACTCCTCCTGGAAAAGCCAGAATAATTCCCTGGTTCGCCCTTTCCTGCTCTAATTCCTAGAGGTTGCTGACTGACTTTAAAGGATTGTACTACAAGTCAGCCCTCATTGTCTATTTAATCTTTACTGTGATCTGAAGAAGGAAGAGCCTTTCATCCTCTGAGCAGCAAAACTTCTGTTTCTCAATAACAATACAGAGAGTGGTGTCACAAAGACTCAAATGTACCAATCTCCAATAAAGTTTTCCTTCCTGCCTAGCAGACTGACAGTTCTCAGAAGTATTGATTGATAATCTTGTCAGCAAAAATGAGTATCTTATACTTTTCAGCTTTCACCACTGTTGGTTCAAGTTTAAAGAACAAATGTAATAGAATCCCATAGTCATCTTTTTTTTTTTTTTTCCTTAAAGCGCACAGACAAATCAGAAACAATACATTAAAGAAAACAAATCAAAGGAACCATTTTGTTAGGAAATATGCTACATTTAATGTATATCTTGTAAGACACAGTACGCTTCTTAATGGAAGTACCATGAGCAAATTGTGGTATATAAGGCACAGAAAGCTTTTTTTGTATTCAGAATATGAGCACCATTAACTGTATGGCACGTACCTCAAATAAAGGTCAAAAATGAGTGATAATTCTGAATAGCGATCAGAGTTGCATGTGTTAAGGGCTACAAAAAAAAAGGACTGAGAACATATATATTGTCTAACTAAACATTGTTTTAGCAAGAATAGTAGAAACAACATAAGAAAATGAATTACTCTCTACTGCAAAACAGGATAGTAGCAGCCATCTCAACCCTAAAGAAACCTAGCCTGCATCTTTATGTGATATCTTCACTTCCCCAAGGCTGTGATGATACAGATTAAATATTCTACATATTTGTGTAGTCATTTGAGATGAGGTGCGATTTAGAAGTTTCACTACTGTTGATTATTTGTCATGACAGTACCTCAGCACAGTATGCATTACAAAGACACATTTCAAGAAATGGTGTTTTGGCTTGCTTGTGGTCTTGGATGGGCTCAACTAGAAGACAATGAAATGTGAAGAGATGTATGTGATGGTGGGGAAGCTTTCTCAATACTTTTTAAACATTTTTTTGCTTTGATAAAGCTATACTTTTATACTTTAAGGGACAGATTCCTGAGTGTTTGGCACATACAATCCTTGCCAGGTTGTTTTTTTTTTACCACTCAGTATTCAATTGTTCCTATTTATGGAATTCACAAACAGATTTTCAGCTTTCAAAATAGCTCACATATTTGTTCATCAGTGAAAGCTGTTCAAAATTCTGACCCTAATAAGCACCAAAATTATGAATGAAAAGTGTTATTTGTGTTGTTTGAAAAAGAACTGCGAGAGGGGAAGCTGCAAGTTGGTAGTATTTTTTTTCCCCCCTGACTATTTACTAACATCCAATTTCAGCTGAAAGTTTCAGATCAGTGTTCGTTATTTTTAGTGGGGGAAAGACATAAGACTGTACTCCTTAGTTTCAAGCCTGTTTCTTGGAGATAAGTTCTAATGGACTGCTGATTCAACATACTTGTCCCATTCATTTTACTTAATACTGAAAGAATCATAGAATCATCACAGAATCATAGAATAGTTTAGTGGAAGGGATCTTAAAGATCACCTGGTTCCAAACCCCCTGCCATGGGCAGGGTTGCCACCCACCGGATCAGGCTGCGCAGGGCCCCATCCAGTCTGGCCTTGAGCACCTCCAGGGATGGGGCATCCACAACTTCTCTGAGCAGCCTGTTCCAGTGCCTCACCATCCTCTGAGTAAAGAATTTCTCCTGATGTGTAACCTAAATCTCCCCTCATTTCGTTTAAAAGCATATCTCCCCTTTTAGCACTCTTTATTTGGCATTATCAGCAGTAGATCAGACCATAAATGTGAAGATTTAGTGACATAATAGGTAATAAAGAAATGAGCAGAGAAATCTTTCTATTTTCAACTGTGAAATACTTCATGAAGCAAAGTAATACACACAGGTCAGAACACTGAAGAGTTTGGAAGAACATCCAATTACAGACAGTGATATTTAAAGGAAATGTACATAGGTTGCTCCAAAAGTAATGCCTCCTATTTATTTCCATGGAAACTACAACAGATACAGAGTATGATGACACTGTCTGATAGAGAAAATTCTCAGCTACAAAATACTATTTGTCAACACAGTCACCACCACTGCTTACGCAATTTTGTCAGCAATAAACAATTGCCTGCATGCTGTACTCATAAACATCTGCACCAGTCGAGATGACCCACTGCTGAAATGCATCACCACTGCCTCACTGTGCTCACAGCCACTGCTTGGGCTCCAGAAACGTTCAGCAAGTGTCAGTGAATGTCAACGGGTGCAATTTTTTCCACATAGAGGAATTCAATGACATCTTTTCTCCATTCGCACTCCCATGTCAGACACCATTGTGTCAGGCTGCCCCTCTGCTGCCATCTGCCACATGACAAAAACACGGAACAGAATGTTCGTGGAAGGTTCGGCCTCTGCTGCCATGCCACCACCACCTGCCTCTGATGCTGTGGGCCAACATAATAAAATAGGAGGCATTACTCTCAGAGCAGCCCTCATACTTAACAGAATACAGTCCTAAAGTAATAATGCTAATTTATTTTCATTGCACTAGAAGTAAGCCTAGCTTCTTTGATTTTTTACTGAATTTCTTCTTAAAATCCATTTTCATTCATTATTTGGTTAGTAAGTGTGAAAATCATTGTATGACGTCCTCTTATTACATAAAGTCAAACAAAGGTTCTGGTGGGACTTTATAGATTTTGTTGCATGCAAAGTAAAGCCTTAAATTCTAGAAATGCATCAACTGTTAAACTTGCAAATGGTCCAATTTAAAGCGGAAAGAGTGCTTTAAAGTTTATTTCTGCCTCTAGTGAAGCCACTGCCAAAATTTAAAGTTTTCCTCAAAGAAAGAAAGAACAGGAAGAAAATAAACAAAAGACTTACTTAAGTTAAAAAAAAAAAATAAAGATGATCGAAATTTATGTCTAACAAGAGGAATTAAGAGGATCTCTCAGAGAGAAAATTCTGCCAGATCGCTTGGCTGGAAACATTATTTGAACTTTTCACCCTTTGTCAATGGTCACCTATGCCTGCTAAAGCCTTTTTCATTGTATGGTGTTTTTTCCTAGTATTCATCACTGTGGAATTTAAAAAGCCCTTGCTATGAAAACCAGAGAAAATGTGCTGAAGACTTTTCTTATATTTTGGTTAGTTCACTAATCATTACGTTGGTTTTGATGTTTTACTTCTACCGCGCACGCAGGGTTAAATCTCAAAAAGAATTTCAAGGTTTTGCTGTAAATCTGTCATCATCTTGGTCCAATGTTGGACATATTTTAGTCTTTTCTTGGATACCCTACCACTACCTCTGACTCCACACACTGATCTCTGAAGTTCATCATTACCACAAATCACCACCCCGCATTTGGCCAGATATCTCAGTCGAATCCATAATCTGATAACCTCCCCCCCACTTCAGACTGTCACCAAAACCCTCAGTGTACTTTGCATATAAATGTAAACCATAAAATATATCCTGACTGCCTGGGTGAAATTTCTGTTTGCCACCCAAAAACCCAGAAGACCAATTAACTTTACAAAACAGGATGTGGGATTACTCAAAGTCATACACGCTTCTGCCAGACCTTTTCGCACACAGGTGAATTTCACCTGTCTTTCATGTCTTTTTTCCCTCATCCTTGATCTTAGCTATAGCCTGTCTAGCCTACTTATATCTCAGCTTGCACCCAGCCAGCATATTCAAAAGCTGTTGCTAAAATTATCCCTTTCATGCTGCTCAGACCCTGCCAGACATTCATATTCAAATCAAACCCTTCATCCTCTGCTTCGAGTTCACGTCTCTTCTTTTAAATCCAAGGCCCAGAAAAACACAACACATACCTACAGCTTTGCTCTCAATTTGCTTTATTCGTTTTAAAACTTCCCTTCTCCCTGTTATGCTCTTCTCCCTTTCATGTCTGTTTTATTTTCTATTCTGTCCCATAAGTTCAGTACTCTCTCTTGCTGCCTGGAAATAAAACTCATCAGTTCCTAAATTTAGGTCCTTCCACAAAACACACTTATTTCAAGGTCTGGAGGTGAGATAGGGAGAAGGGGGGAGGGAGTGGTTTATCCACCGTCTCCTTTAAGCCTACGACAAAATCCAGAGAGTGAATCACAGTCAGATTTTCTCATAGAATTCATTACACTTCAGAACATCTTATCTTCATAAAGGAGACTCTTACTATCAATCTGGATAACAGCCACTTAAACATTCAAACTCCAAGTCATGTTACTTAAAAAATTGAGAAAATTCAAACAACTTCAAACTAAGACGGTTTCCAAACTGTTAGTTTTATAAAATACTGTAACTCTTTTGCAAATCAGTTCTTGTAATTAGAGGAGAATGGCTGTTTGTCTTACAGTGCATGTTCTTTGTTTATTTTCATTTCTAACTGGCTGAAAGAGCTCCTGACTCTGCCAATCCAAAGAAAGACCTCCTAAGAAGCAAAATAGAAGTTCCAGTCTTGGGCCTAATTTTGTGCTGCTCTGATTTCATCTATTCTGAATTCAATTAGCCTGCATCTATTTTCATTTAATCTACTTAATCTCACAACACTCAGCTGAGACAGGCACAAGGCACTGCTGTCATTAGCCTGCAACTGCCACTTGTTCACCCACGCCTTCTAATGCCAAGGGATTACATCCTTTCCATTTCACACCCATCAACAGCCCAGACACCAAAAGAGAGAAACAAAAGAGAGAAGAAGCAATTAAAAAAAGCCATTTTATGAAACTCCCCACCTGCCAATGTTTGTTCTCAGGCACAGAGTTGTGTGTCACTGAGGCTCTCAGTGGCAGCCTCCCAGGGATATGACAGCAATGCTGAGAGGCCATAGGTGGTACTCGCCATGATTTTCACTCTGAAAGCAAGAAGGATATCTGTTCCTTGACTACACTTCTACATTTCACTTAAATTATCAGGTCTCAATTAACACCCTGCCACTCATCTCTATTTTCTCTGCTTTGCTCCGTTTCCTGCAAGCAGATTTAAAAAAAAAATAAAAAAAAAATTTAAACAGGAGGGAGGAGGAGAGAATATGGATCTCTGAACCTTAATTTATCCATTAACATGATTTTATATCTGAAGGGAGATTTTCATCTGTTCATTCTTTTTCTAATTAGTTTTTCTGACCTGCATTCAGCATTTTCCTATCAATTTGCCTATCAATGACATAAAAAGATTATCTTTTTCATGTTGCTAGAAGACAGTCAGAGACCTCCGAGTTAAGGAGGGAGGAGGAGAGAATATGGATCTCTGAACCTTAATTTATCCATTAACATGATTTTATATCTGAAGGGAGATTTTCATCTGTTCATTCTTTTTCTAATTAGTTTTTCTGACCTGCATTCAGCATTTTCCTATCAATTTGCCTATCAATGACATAAAAAGATTATCTTTTTCATGTTGCTAGAAGACAGTCAGAGACCTCCGAGTTAAATCCAGTCTCTGAAATGATGCTAAGTCTCCATCTCATTTCCCCTACCCTTATTTCCTCCTTTCACTCCCTGATTCCCCATTCCTCGGCGTTATGCTGTTGTTCCTGAACGTCCAGGGTGAATACTTAGCCCCAGACATGGAAAAGAATTTAATACTTAAGTAAAATTATCACATCATATTAGTATGTTTCTACCACAGAAAAAGAGGGAAATCTTTAAAGTTCTTAAGTTGAAATCTTTAAAGTATTAACAAATGTTTTATCTAAGGATCAAACGTCTTTTGAAGAACGGTAGGTAAAGCGCAGCAGAACCTCTGCTGGATTCAGCTTGCAGAATTTCTCTTTACTTAATGTGTCATTTTTCTGCATGAAATGAAGGCTTACAAACTCTCAAAACCACAGGCACTGGGGTGATTTAATTCACTAAGTTCCTACAATAGGATTCAGTTTTCAGAAGTCTACAAATCCCTGGGAATTGTTTCATAATTCTTGGCATTACAGATCATAGGCCAGATGCAACAGACAGTTTGGAGACGGCTGTCACACAGCACATACAAGTGTGTTCAAAAATAGTGCACAAAACAGTTTTTCTCTACATGTGAGAAAAAGGTCTCTCCATATTCTGTCTCTAGAAGTACACACTAGTCCTCTCCAGGTAGCATGATGCACGCGCTGGCTCCCAGTATAGCAAGCCCTGTTTCCCAACAAGGTAGCGGTGATGGCACGCTGGTTCACTTCGTATCTGCACGGTCTGTTGCCTGAATACAGTCTAAAATTTGGTCCAGAATGACTCACCCCAAATGGCAAAGGATACAATGCTACTGCAAGCGGGCAGAAATAGTGCCATCAGGATAAGAAAATAAGAGATAGAAGGTGGAAGATGGCCCAAGGTTTGGTTTAGAAGTTTTTTTGTTCATTTGTTTGGGTTTTCTTAAGGCTCTATTTGTAGCACCGACAGAGAAAAGACCTCATTCAGTTCCACTTTTCAGGTCAGCAATTTTTTCACTGGCACATTTAAAGGCTTTACTGGATGTAGATAATGAGCTCAATAGCCAAAAGCATGGGCAGAAATTTCCACCTATGAAATACGCACCTTCCTGTAACATATTTTCAGAATCTGTCCATATGTATCTGACAAAAAATTGTGGAACTGAACTCAGCAGCCCTTAGTCTTTCAGCTCCATGTTGCGCTCGGACAGAACAATGCAGCCAGCCAGCACGCAGCAGCACTCCGCAGGCCAGGGCACAGCTGGGAGCGTGACCTCTGGTCTCAGACACCTGTGTTAGGTTTTTCCCAGGGCACGTCTCCACTGCAGTCCCTCCCTCGCCCATTTGTGCATGCAGCACATCTGCCAGCTCCTCCTGCCTGCCCTGTCCTTCTCCCCAAACCCAGGCACCCCTCAAGGAAAAGTGCAGGAAGCCTTTTGGGAGACAAACAGCACGGAGAAAGAGGCATCCTGGCCCTCACAAGGACAGAACCCGCTCCAGTAAGTCATGCTGGTTTTAAGCTGTCTCAGACTTCAGCTACAGGCACACGGGTTAAGACTAAAACCAGCTTGACAGCCCAAGCTATCTGTGCAACACAGACATGTCCCCCGAGACTAACGGTTCATTACATGCCGCATTTCCTCATCTCATCACTCCTATTCACTCAGAGCTGATTTCTGATATGATTATCATTTTTTTGACATGTTTTTATATACAATTTCATTTGCACAGCATCTTACGTGAGCTCTTGCCATTTAAGTAAAAGGTACTAATCACATTTCTTTCAATGAGTTGAATTTTTATGGTAATGAATGGAGCAACTAATTACCATACTGTTCCCTTTAGAAATGCCCGCAAGTGAGTTGGGTGGCCAGAGGGAGAAAGCAGCGCTTGTTTTAAGGTGTGATTCATTCATCCAGGAAGGCAGCAGGAGGGCACCATTTGCAACTGTAATCTTCAGAGAAATTTTAGTGAAAGAACCATTAGCATAACAATACTTTTCATGTTCACTAACTACAAGAAATGGCAACAGGGACACTGTCCTAGAGCACTACAGTGACACAGTAGAAAGGGCAGGAAATAATTGCAAAGGCCAAACGAGAGCATAGTTTTTCTAACTCCTTCATGGGGGGAGCATTACGTCGGAGTACGGCACGAAATTATAGTCATTATTTACAGAATTGCATCTCTAACTATTGTTATAAAACTAAAACTATTGTTTTGAAAAGCACATGTCACATTTAATCCATAGCTATTTATTAGGAATAAAATAGACAACTTACTCATTTGTAAGGGAAAGTCAGCTTGCCTCAGTGTAAACTAAAAAAGAAAGAAAGAAAGAAAAAAAGAATATGTTAATACAGAAAACATAATTCCGTAGTAGGATCTCACTTTCCTAGCTCAGGATTCATGGTCTGAAACGTAATAAATCTGTGGAGAAAGGAGTGCACTTTCCACACAAATTAGGCATTTCAGGCTCAGATCTAAAGACCAGTGTCCAGTGTGACCACACAGATTTTACTTAGCTGCTCTGCCTTAGGTTTTCTCTCAGAGCTGACCAGTGTCTGCCTTTCATGCACAGAGTGCTTTCCTTTAATGTCTCCTGTCTCTAGGTAGCTTCCTGTGTGGCCTTTTTCCTGCTCTAAGCTGAAACAGAATTTCTGACAACCGCATTTATTTCCTAAAGTGTTCCTTAATCATTGCCATCAAAACTAAATGCTCTCCAGAAGCTTTCCTTCAGCAGTTTACAACTTTTCCATGCTGAATGATTCAGAAAGAGCGTCAGAGTGGGTAAAATGAGCCATACCTCCCTGGAGAAGCTTGTGGGACTGGAGATGTCCCCCAGAGACTACAGAGGGAAGATGGAGGCGTCTCCGCCTTCGCCCAGGCCTTGGCTGGGGAACTCAACCGGTCCCTGCTCCCACCTGCTGCTGCTCTGCCTCCAGTGGCAGCGGCAGGAGCTGGTGCCATCTGCTCAGGGCCTGTTCTGACCTGGGCCTCTATGCTGAAAATCTTCCAGCATGCACAGATGACAGGGGCAAACAGATCAAAATTTTGATTCCATGCATAAATCAGGCCAATAGTTTTCTTCCGACATTGTCAGACAGCTTCTCAGTACCCATGCTCATAAACACAGAGCAGTCGGCATGCCCAAGCCTTGTTGGGCATGATAATGAAATTTATGTTTCAGTTGATGAAAAGCCTACCTGCTTCTCAACTCCAGAAATGTGTAGAGAGGTAGTATCAGGGCATCAGGAATAGAAACCCCATGGGCTGCAGTAATTGTACTACAAGTAGATGTTTGTCCAAGCAATGTCTTGAAGCATGAGGAAGCAAGAGCAGCACCAACCTCCATAACTCATTGCACAGTAAATTGCAAAACTCCTACTCCACTCAACCACTGGGCATTCCCTCCTTCAGAACACATCCCTAAATTAGACCATCTCTGCTGCTATAATGTTTGAGTTGCTTACTAAGCAGGAAAGAAAGCAGGAAGCAAACTGCTATTTGAACTTCATAGTAACTTTTGCCATACATTTGGTAGAATGTGTAATAGGTCACTTAAATTTTGTGTTAAATTTCTTCTTGTGTTCAGGACCATTCTGTGGTGAAGAGTTCAGTTAATATTCAGTTAAGATAATTCATTATCAATAATAAGACTTAGGGGAAAACAAACAAACAAACAAACAAACACGATTGTTTTGTCCATCCTCAGCTCCTTGACTGAGCTTTGAGTAGCACCAAATTCCTTGGGATTTGGAAGAGGAAATTTGACATTCAATGGGGAGGTAATAAGTCTCCTCCCTTCTGCCTTGAATCCACCTCTTGTCATCTCTGTAAAAGTGCATACAGGTGCAGTCACATCACAAGATTCCAGAAGAAATCCCATATGTACAGAGCTCTGCACTCCAGCAAAAGCCACACTCCTTCCATCCTCACCTCTCAGAGCAGTCGTGGGCACCCGCGGCAGCGCCCTGCACCCCTCCAGCACATCTCTGATTCACAGCAAGGTAATAAGAGAAAGGGGAAGCAAACTGCCTGGAATAAGAGGATAAAGGCAATGGAGCAGAAAGAAGATAGGAAATGTGAGGCATTTTAATGTTGTTCTAATTGCCTGTTCGCAGCATTTTAGCCCCCTCATTGTCTCACCTAAAATTTAGACCTAAATTAGCAGAGCTTCATAACCTCCTGCACGTATCGTGATGTTCACGTTTCCTTCCCTCTAGGGAGCACTGTTCTCTTTCTGAGAAGAAAAACAACCTCATGCCAGTGTGACAGAAACTTGGGAACTCAGCTCCGTCTTAGCCAAATCCCCAGCTGAGATTAGAACCAACTTTGAACCTCAAAGCAAGGGTAAATCTGAATTTGTATCCTCAGCTTATGCTGGAGCTCAATGCAGGCAGTCAGAAATCAATGCACTAAAGCTAAAAGCTTCAGCACACTGCCTTTTTTTTATTATTATTTCTTCTTTCTCTTTTTCTTCCTCTGAGCAATGTTTTTCAATCAGTACCACACCAGTGTCACAGGAGGCTGTGTATCCTGATGAACAACCCTGAGGACCCTCATTAACCCAAGGAATTCATTTTAGATCTTGTCCATTATGCAAACAAGAGGTATAATTTGTTCTCTTTTTCCATGTAGCATTATTGATTCATGCAACTTCAGGTCAGGCTCAACAACATACTTTTTAATTAGCAAAAATTGAGTTAGCAGAGTTTAAAAAAAGGAAAACTGAACCATGGTTTTCAATAAATAAAAAAGTAGATACAACTACACCTAAAGCTGTGATATAGAAATTACGTTGACCATATAACTTCTACCCCATGTGATTTACTGAAGCAAATTGGATGGAATGAATGGCAAAGTATTGTTCTAGGACTGATTACATAAGCAAAATACACTTATTGTGATATCCTAAAAATGGACCGTTCCACTGGGGATTTATTTAATGGTAGAAATTTAAAATACGTCTAACTGTAGCCTTTCTGAAATCCGTAGCAACAGGTCCTTCCAAACAGACCAGTTTTCACCAGCCCAATTATACAGCTGCAGCTGCTGCAGAGGAAAGGCAGCGCAGCCTCCAGCCACCCTGCAGAGGCAGGGGCTGCCCAGGACCCGCTGGACCTCAGTGCCTGCTGCTGTGCTCCTTGGTACTTTTCCCACTTCCTTCAGATAGCATGAACAATCAGCTGTTAAAAATCCCATTTAAAAAACAATTATCCTTGCCACTCATGAAAAAGCTTGTAGCAAGCCAGGAACACAATAAATCAGTTGAAATGCCATTAAGCACCATGATGGTAAACCTGCAGCACAGATACTGCAGTTTGAACATGGTGCTTTGTCAGTGACACACGGACTAGAGTTGGAACTGCTGCTGTCCAAATAGCAGGATATTCAGGTAGGGTCAAGAGGAAGAAACCAGAAGACACGAAGAGGTGGAGGAAGGAAGAATCTTTGAGCATAAAATGCTTGGGAGTATCATCAAGGCTGAACATTAGCAGGAAACGAGAACTTTTTTCCTCCACTAAACATAGAAAATCAATCCACCCAAGTTCCAAACAAAGATGGTGGTAGTGGGGACATTGCTCCTGTGCTCAAAGCAGCTGGTTCCTTGCTGCAGGCAACAGGCACTGCCCACATCCTCTCATCAGGTTACGTCTGCAAACCTTTAAAGCTATTTCAGCATTTCAGGAAAACCATTCAATTCTTTGCAGATCTTGCACTTAGTTCTGCAAATGGGGAAGCCTATATGTCTATATGCACAGCGATCTCAGCGTTGCAGAGGTCAACACCATTACTGCAATGCATACTGTGCACTAATTCGCCAATATTCATAAATCCAAGGTGTGTCCAATTTCAGTTTGCCAAAAATTCTTTCAGTAGTTATAGAAATGGCAGTTATGGATATGGAAGTTCAACCTTTGCATTTGCTCCTCAAAACTGTGGTTATCTTAAAAAAATAATTTTTCCAGATGAGACTTCAAATTCATTCGTAACCTCTGTATCTCATCATACACTTCAGTAAATGTGAATGGCTTCCTTTTCAAGTATATTGACTGATACGATTACCAGGCTTATACAACTGGTTTGGGAATCATTATATACTGACAGAGAGAAAAACAGTTGCCATCAGCAAGCTTGTATTTCTGACGAGAAATGAAGCCCGTAAAAGATGGGTTTCTACTTTACATTGCAATATTAAGTCAGATTTCTGAGTCTTTTTAGTAACAAATAAGTTCAAAGGTGTCATATTTTCTAGTGTAAAAAATAATTGCGTTCCAGGTTTTCGTACCTATAATAAAGTTGTGAAGGGACCCACAAAACCTGATTGCTCTCTGTATATTTAAATATTTAATTTTTGACCCCTCAACAGCAAGAATGAAGATCATTAAAAAGCTAAGACGAAGCAATTACACTTTGTATAATTAAACTCTTAAGAAAATGATATAGTTGTTTCTCATAGTTGATTTATTTTAAACAATATTTTTTAACTTAATCATTGTAGAAAGTGTTCAGCACTTGTCTACATAGAGAATTGTCATGTGGGTATGTCAAACATCTTATGAAGAAAAAATGTTTTTAATTAAAGTTAAAGAGATGAAATAAAAAAGCAAGCTAAAAACCACTGTCTTAGTTTCTAACAGAAGTTACTTCTCTNCATAAGTCATTTGAGGTCTCATTGCATTTCCTATTATGAGCTCAGTTATTCTCCACACAGTACTTCCTGCTCTGGAGTCATTCTACGCTTTCTGATAACGGCATTCCAACTCATTAGCAAATAAATATTGTTGGAGACATCCAGGTCACATAATGTAATTTCAGCTCTTGATATAGCACTGCTCTAACAGAACGTTACATAAACACCTCTGCCTGTATACTTGTGTAAGATCTTTTTTTTTTTTTTTAATGTGCAGACCAGATTCTCACCACTAAAAATTGAATTTCAGTACTTTTTTTTTTGTAAAACATATATCTTAAATGCCTAACAGATATCCAAAATTATCTAAAGTCTGATCAAAATCAAATTATTTGCCTTCTTAAAGACTACTTTTTTTTCTTTCAGTGCAGAAGAGGGCACTTTATAATGAACAATTTAGCAATCTTGATGCTGCTACGAGAGAATCACGTACAGGGTGTTAAATAAGAAAATACACCTAATGCGAAACTGTACAAAATAAGAAATACTCTAGATTGCAACAAGAAAGAGGTAATGTCTATGATCTATGTATAATACCCTCCTGAGCCCAGGTTACAGCTACATTGCAAGGCTCCTTTTCTCTATGTTAGTTTTAATGCTTAACTCCTTGGGGGACAGAAGGGCACTACAAAGAATATACATGGGAATGCTGCACTTTAGTGGTAATGCAACTGTGGTTTAACTAAATTTTTTACAATAAAGTAAGGAACAGAAAAGCCCTGAGGGGATGTGAAATATCCTTCCTTGGAGAAATTCAGATTATGACTGGCCACGGCCCTAAGTAACTCTTCTAAGGTGAACCTGCTGCAAGGTAGTGGGAATGAGCCCAGTGACATCCAGAGATCCTTCCACGTTAAGATATGCTGTGTTCAAGTTCTATAAACTTTGGGTGTTATAATGTAAGAAAACTGTTGATTGAAAGAAAACTGTTGATTGAAAGATTAGTATTTGTCTGTAGCTTTGGACAATTACATTTTAAAAAGAGCAACAATGCATGTGCTCAGCCCACATAACTAGGAGCACCCATTGGACAGGGCTGGCTCCAGGTGGAAGCTGCTTTACCTGTCTGCAGGAAGTGTTCAACGCCAACATGAGCTTTGCTGCGGCATCCAGAGCGAACTATCAGTCTTCCAGCCTTCCCTTTGTGTGTTGTTTCAAGTTTAAATATATCTTCAGCTATAATTTCTCACCACAAGAATACAAAAATATCATTATTCCCTTTCCATGCATCTTTCAACGTGCATAGTTGCCCTTTAACTCATTGGAACTCTGACACGTTTTCCAAAGCATTTCCCATATAATGTCTGTCAGTGGGAGTTTGCTCAACCCACCAGTTTAACAGTTCCTTTTACAGGGGGTTCATGTGCTAAGTGATTGCTGTTGGATCAGTTAGCTAACAAGCATGTCAGCCCAGAAGGATGACTTGCAAGACACTGCTACTCACCCATCTGGAATTTATTTGGACAAGTGAACCAGCCCTACACGCATACATCCCAGCCATGCGGGGCATGGAGATGCATGTGTCACTTGGGCTGATCTCCAGCAGCGATCTCAGAAAGCACCAACCAGAGGGGAGGAAAAGGGCCAATTGCATGAAGCAGGTCCCTTCAGCAGCCTGCCCAGAAGTATTCTACTGCCGTTTCATGCACTTAGTTGCTGGCAGGTTTACAAATGACAGACACTGAAGAACACATCATTGTGATACAGTATGGTAGCAAAGAGCTGAACTAATGGCCTCTAAAGCACTATCTGACTCCTTCAGCTATCAGTTATCCCCATTGACCTCTGAGAATGCTAATCTCCATTTCTCAAAATACGTACGTCCAATTTGTTTAATGATAATAATTAAAAAAATAAACACTGAAACCCAACCTTTCCTATAATTAATGACATGAATGAAGACAGACATTGGTAAAGACTGCTGAGCTCTTGATCACTTTTATTATCAATGACTTTGGGAATATTTCTTACCTATGTCGGAAGTATAACGTTCTCTAACATGTAAATCTCCTAATACAAGATTGTTACCAAGGACAGCTATTCAATCACAACAAGAAACTGCATGTGTTTAAAGAAGGAAGCTGAAAGTTCAAAGACGGTTATAAGGTATGTCAAACACAGTCAATGCATTAACCAGTCACTTGCCTTACTCTCTTGAGGGCCGTGAAATATTCAGTTTTACTGCAGAAAAAAGACCAGCAATACAATCTTTTCATCTGCCTGTGCTTTCTATCTGGGATTTAATCCTGCATATAGATACACAATACTATTCCCAGCTAAGCTATCTGTTTTGCATCACAAAATGAACCATTCCCTATCTGAAGCTGCTGTCAGTTATCTATATTTTGTTAAGCACAAAGCAATATTTGCTATTTCAAATTCCAGACTGCTGACAGTCCCTTCCTAGGGATCTGAATAAAGTGACTTGAATTATTTAGAATAGTGAGTAGATTGGATTATCTCATTGTTCCATTTCTACAATTAAAATCAAGATAAGAAATGAGCTTTCAATGAAGTAGATGTTTGTGTTTGACCCTGAGACTCAAGTAGACTCAACCTTTACTTCGTTAAAGAATAAAATACGATAGTCAACAATAACAGGTGAAAAATAGGGTAATCTGAAAAGCATTTTAGGAACAAGAGATGAGACATTACAAGCAGATGGTTTAAGAAAATATAAAACTTAGTTGAAGCAGAGTTTGATTGGTACAGGCCTGCCAGAGAGTGCACCTCTTAGACAAGTCTGACTGAATGCTCACAGCCACTGCTTACTTAGCCCAGAATTAATATGTGTTTTCAGAAAGCAATTCAGTAGGCTGAAAGATAAACTTTTTTTTTGTTTTAATCAAGTGTTTACTCTTTTCATTCAGAAGTTAAGAGGCATAAGATATCCCTGTATTCTTCTTCAGCATAATACTTTATTTCATGTTGCATCCCTCATTTCCCATAATCAGTGTGGCTGATTCAGGGCGCTATGGGTATTCAATATGTGCTCTAGGTACAAGTAATCATGATAGTTTTTTTTTTCCCCTCAGCCTCTGTATCTTATTCTTTAAAAGCACAATATATTCTTCTCTTTTCTTTTTTTTTTTTTCAGAGAAAGAAAATTGTCCTAGAGCTATCTTCCCCACCATAAGCATATGATAGAATTAATAATTCAATATAAAGAGATTAAGAAAGCTGGGGTAAGCCCTGTCTATCCCTGCCTAGAGATGTAAAATAACAAGGCCTTAAGAGTACAAGAAAGAGAAGCTTTAAAGCAATGCTGAAATTCTCCATCATTGTTTAAATTGAACAGTATTGTAAACAAGAAAGCTGTGTATAACTTGTGCTTCACAAAACTGTTAACTTGCTGAGACATATTTACCACTAGAGCATCCTTTTTTTCTGAAAGCAAAAGCAGTTTTGCTTTATGTGCTACCTTCAATTACGAGGAAAGCACGCAACGTCTCAATAGCTAGAATATAGATTTCAAAAAACACAAACATTGGACCTACAATCATATTTGATAGACAACTTTTCACCAATTGTTTTGATATATTCAAAGGATCACATAGAGCTATCCTGAGTTGGCTGAGGTCAGATAGCTTGACTGACTTCTTTGACTGCCTTTAGACAATTACATTTAGACAGTTAGATTGTGAGTTAAAACCACAATGTTTTGTGGTTTTATCTTGCCATTTATTGTTGTTCATGGGCAATTTTGTGTGGTTTTCCAACTAAGATCAGTGAAAACACCAAGCTATACAAAAGTTGTCAGATCTTATCTTGAAAAAATCCATTGGACTTGGAGCTTAAAGCGTATTTTAAAAACTATTCTCTAAAAGTATGAACAGCTTTATTCTGCAACATCAGTAACTACTCAGTAAGAAAGGTGATTTGGTAAGCAAATTTGCTTCCTCAGAGGATAACAAGAGTGGCTTTGGAATAAATTCCCAGGACAACCAAGTGCCACAGGAAACAAGCTGGTTCTCTTCTCAAAGCCACCTTTTTTAGCATGCTCATAAATAACATATACATTTACAAACTTACACAATGTCTTACCATAGGAAAACATTGTAGTGTTTATACAAATTTCTCATCAGGGAGAACATGATAGAGAGAACAAACTATAGGCTACAGATTAGTCACACTGCTAAGTGCTCTGCTGGGGGATGCTGTGGACCACTGGTGGGAGAATTAGATGAATAGTCCAGGTGCAGCATTTATCTAATAAAACAGTTTTATGATTTTTATAGCATATCTTTCCTGAATGCAAGATAAAATCCCTTGTAGAAAAAATAAATAAATAAATAGGATAGCCAGTGTAAGTAAATATAGTACAGTAATAGCCAAGTGAAGTAATTCCTGACCACCAGGGAGCTGAGGAGGAAGCTGAGTGGCAATGAATACCAAGTTTCCCTAACGTACCCCAATTACAGCAATAAAAATAAATTCTGCCAGTCCAGAAGACTGCAGTGTGTCCTATGTGATTATTTCTAATACACAAGGGTGACAGTCTGGAGACTATCCCCATGTCAACTTCTCAGCTCCACAATTCCATCCAATTTTGAAAATAATCTGCAGTGTGGATTGGAGCATTCACTCTCTAGCAGCAGTTTGTCATTTAGGCAGAGACCATGTCTGAAAAACCTCAGCCGAAAGATCAGCTCACGGATACTGCATGCCTTAATCCCAGAGAAAGAACAGACTTACTACCAGAAAAGCCATTAGCTTTTCAGTGTGTTTCATCATAGGAGTTTGCCTGAACAACAGACTGGGACTCCTGCAGTATGTGCACAAATGTGAAAACCGCAATTTCTCTTCCCACCAGTTCCAAACTGATGCTGTAGAATCAGTTCTAAAGGTAACTTCTTTTGAGCCAAGGGAATCAGTTCACTGCTAAAAACAAAAGCCCTGCAGGAGGAAACATGGGTAGATCAAACTCCGAAACCAGCTTCTGGGAAATCTGCAGCTCTCATGAGGGTACGGAGAACAAAGATGGCACTCAGCACAACTCGAGACATCATCGCCTGCAAGTAGCAACCTCTGCCACAAGGAAACCCAGAAAGCTAACACCTCAGAACATCAGCAGCCACCTGCCAGAGCCACAAAAGGGACAGTAGGTCAGCCCATGGGCAGTGCATATACAGAACCAGACCTGGAAACAGTGGCTGGGAGCATGTGCTCACTACTGGATCTGACCGTTGCTGCCCAGACAGCAGGATGGCCACTCTTGCAGAAAAATCATCCAGAAGAAGAAAAGAACACTTCTTCCTGTTTTGGAAGAAGTGTCTTGTGAGGCATTTGCAATGGGAAGAAGTTCCTTGAAACTCATTGTCACTTCAGCTTTCACCATCTCTATATGAGTACCTGTTTTCAACTAGGATGATTGCTTGTTTGCATTTTCCTGCATCCTTCTCAGGGCAAATATTAGTGTTCTCAGGGTCTCCCAAAGAGATAGGGTTTACAAAAACAATTAGCTTTTGTCTAGCTGATTAGCCAAAGTAGGATAAATTATTTAGTATTTTAATAACATTTTGTTTTTATTCAAAGGACACTCAAAATGATATATTTAGATCACAAAGTTAAGTATACGTCAAAACTTTCGTTTGAAACTGTATGCAAATAAAATTTCAGTGTTTGGAGTGTCCAATCTGACTAAATATTCTATTTTAAAAATTTCAAAAGTCAGTGCTCTGTGCTTTACCACATATTAAGTAAATCTCTTTGCTCTATATCCCGTATAAAAATTTAAGCTTGTGCTTTTGAAAAATACAAGTGCTAAAAGAAGAGGGGACACCTACAGGATAAAAAATTATTATAGCTATAAGAGTTCAGGCAATCCTTATTCTCCCTTGGCTCTTTCAATTATGCCAGGCATGGAAGGGAGGGATTCAACTATTCCTACAGCAGTCCACTCTGCATATAAGGTAGACGCAGCAAGTCATTAATACTGAGGAAAAGAATTTATATCTAAGACACAATCTGATATACCTGAAAAAGGACCATTTCTTCCTAATATTTAACGTTCTGTGCAACTATGCTGTGCAAGCGTAAATAAGCTTGGCAAGTCCACAGCCAAGTGCTGACTTGGATGTTTATTGTAAAAACTACAGTAACAATTATAAAAAAAAAATACATATCTAATAGCCAGGTTTTCCCCTTATCCTGATTTACGGAGTGCAGTTTCCCAGGCAACAGACTAGTCCAGAGAATTTGTAGACAACAAAAACTGTTCACTGAAAATATGAATAATTGTAAACTGAACTTCCAACAGCTGACAAAGGTTTGCTTCTCATAGCCACCTGGCACGCACTGCTCGGTAGTGATCTCTATATTCTCTGCATTATACAATTTATGTGTTCAAACACAGTATACTTATTAATTTCAATTTCCCAAGTCACTAGCAATTTTTACTGGTCAAAAACAACCAACAACATATATGAATGGGTGAACGGGGGTTTATGTGTCCCCTCAGGTACCCCCTTCACCTCTTCCTTTCCCACCACTTTCCTAAGCACATATGAAAAGGAAGAACCTTTCACAAATCCCAGTTTTGATGTCTCTTATGTAACGTTGAACTGAACAGAAACATTCCTTCTCCCATAATTTCAAAATCTACCTCTAACACTAATGAATAAAAAAAGCTGACAAAATTGGTACTTCTGGCACTCAAAATCTTCAAATGACTTAGGATTTCCTAAGCATTACAAATATGCAGAAGCCACCATTTAGTTCCTCTAGAACCATTACATTTAATTAAGACGAAGAACATCAAAAAGGGAAACATCAATTCTGTTATTTCTGCCTTCATTAATGCAAAATATACCTGAGAAGAAAGCAATGTGCGAACTGCAAACAAACATGCGAACAGCTCTCTCTGCTTCCAAGTTGCTCTTTGTGGAGAAACTGAGATGATAAACCACGCCTTCGATACGGGGTTTCACTGATAGATGCCCACTCCTCAGCTGAGCTAAATGAGCATCACGGACAAAGATAAGGAACAATGTAAGAGCCCATCTTTGAAAAGTAATTTTATCTCTTAGGACTGATGCAAACTGTGCCCGCGAAAGCTTTACAGATGTCCTAACCTGTTCATTGCATTGGTGGCCATGCATCTTTGCAGTCTTGCCAATGAGGCACTGCAAGAATCAGCAGTGAGATTCCCATTTGGTTCCACAGGCTGCTGCCTCTCTCCAAGTTCTGCATGGATGGAAGACAAGTTCACAAGCTAAGGAGAATTTACCAAGATCTAAGAGTTCAGCTGGAGGCTAAATGTATATTTACAGATCACTCACAAGAACATAAGGATAACAGAAATCAAAACTTTCCCTTCCTACCAATCTTCCCTCTAAGTTAAAATCAGTCACTCACACAGTGTATACTGAAGGACTCCTGTTTAGAATGAAGGTATCGTTGGGACATAGTCACCTTTTAAAAGCAGCTGCTGTTCAGCTAAGCTGAAATGCAATGTGACAGAGATTTCTAGGCAGAAAAAGGCAATAAAATATTTCCGACAGCCCTTATATATTATGAAATGGACTTTACTGGTGCAATATAGTCCTCAAAACAATGGTTGCCAGAGAGTTAAATGCACAAGAGCAATTAACAGTTCAAATCAGAAGTGTTAGCACACAAAGGTGGAAGAAGTGTGAACTTCTGCTGTGCATCCCCAGTTTCTACTGCTTCAGGGTTTTTGTTTTCCCACTTTCTCTTTTTTGTCACTTTCAGGTTTCCACTGCTGGGAATTACAGGGAGATAAGATAAAAAAAAAAACACATATGATCACACCACGCTATTTCTAATCAAAACACTTGCTTACATCTTGCCCACCTGTGTTTTCCAACGGCCATTTTAATTTTAGGAAAATGTAACTATTTGGATTACCAGTAACTGAATTTATTTTACATACAGATTACAGAGTGGATTCACCTTCATTCTGAGAGCCATTATGGAAGAGAACTTTACAGGATTAAAAATGTGTGGAAGAACTCTCAGTTCTGGCAGTGTCTTCCACTGGATTGCCAAGTAGCCTAGGAGTATAAAGCAATAATGAAATGAAAGGGGAAGGAATTCTATCTACAAGTGTAATTGCATGTAACATCTATTACCCTTTATAAAAAGGGGAGCTTCTGAGAAATACTTTCCTTGGGAACTAATACAGGAATAGAGAGAAGCAACCCTAAAAGGCCACTGAGATCAAAGGGCAAATTAAGAAAAAATGTGGAAACAGTTTACACAGTCAGAAGAGATCTACATAGCCGTATTTTGCTAATCTGAGAAGCTGGGAACAGCTCAACAGGAAGTATGAAGCAAATCCATAATATGAGTAGCTTGACTTGCCAAGTACATAAAAGCACCCAATACCGCAGAAATCAGAGTTATTTTCTTTGTTTCCTTCTAGCAATAGGAAGGAATCTCTGTGGGAATCCACCATTCCTTAAGGAGTAGGCTAGCATCCATGTTATTTGGGATGGGCTCTCTTTTAAGTCCAGTTCAGATCAGTGTTACTTTCTGCAGGACATGAAATCCTGCTAGCAGTGGTAATATCGGCATGATGCTGAACTATCCATGTCATCTGAACAAACACTGACATAGCAAACAGTTGTGACTGCTCAGCACTGTCAGAGGAAGTTCACAGACATCAGCATCCTGAGAACTTGGCAAGCAGGGAGGCAATCTGCTGTTTGTACTATGGTGGCACATTGGTGACAGGCCTCACCAGCTTAAGAGGTCCCTGCCATTAAGCAAACAAGCAGCTGCCACATGCATCAAAACCTGCATGCTTCTGTGGCACCTCCCTGGCTGACCACACACTAACTCACCTCCAGGGGCTTGTCTGAGACTCTGAGAACTTCAGAGATTCTCTCCTCACATTTTTAGACAGTTGACCACTTTTCAATGGGGAAATAATACTCATGAAGTAGGAAGAGAAACAGTAGAACATGTTTTCATGATTTCAAGATAAATGTATAGAAACAACAGCTGATGCTTCAGGGATAATGCCAATCTCACCAATGCTTCAGGGACAGCCCTGACCACCCTCATGTTATTTCTGCTCCCTGCCTGGTCAGCACAGACAGTATGGTATCATTTTGTCCTGAAAATTATCAGAACATCAGCATTTATTGGGTAAGATGAAAAAAAAAAAAAAAGAGTATTTCTCAAAATATACAAAGAATTTCTTTGCACATTAGGCCCTCTGTATTCACATAATATGAAAAACATGGTTGATCTCTTTGGCTAAATCTCTGTTTCATTATCCAGTATTAAGCCAAACTATTACAAAAGGATAACAAAAGCAGAGCCCAAAGTTAAAGCAAGGTATATAAAACGTATCTGGGGCACAGAAGGATGGCAGAGAAGTGGGTCACCATACCCTAACAAGAAGCCTTTGTCACTTAGCTGAGATCCAGGAGGAAAGTTCCGTAACTCCCAGTCAGCAAATGAGACACCTTCCTTACAGGAATGTGAATCTTAAACTGCCACATCTTTTCCAGTAATTCCACTGCAGGGAGATTATCCAGATTCTTTTTCTCCATTTTTATGGTGGGAAGGAGGGAAGGAACAAGAAGTTTACATTCAATCTCACAGCAAAGTAGAACAGGAAGCCTTTTGATAACTTGAAGATTTGGAATAAGAAAACTGTGATCATCCATTTATAACACTAGCATTCCTAAGCTAAATTATGATAAAGAACTGAAAATTGCTGCTGTACCAAGGCCACTTAAATTTCTTCACATAAACCACTATTCTGAAAGAAATGGTAATCTTAATTTCGCATTTGCAGTTCGTTTCCTCTCAGTTGGTTAAACTGTTCATATCACTTGTTTCACACATTGCACCAATGATTCAAGATGCTCCTATAATCCAGTACACATTATCAAACAGCTCAAAAGACTCCTTATACTCTTCTCCCAGGTTCTTTTTGCCCCTCTGCACACCCCTGGGCTCCCTGCTCTTTGTCTCAGTCTTCTGACAGCTCAACCTGCAGTCTGCGAGCAGCCTGCCCAGCTCCTAGCTGCTGCTCCCAGCCCACCTCACAGGCTCTCTCCCTGTTGCTCATGAGACCCAGTGAGTCACTGCTGGGAAACGCAGGCTCTTCTTCCAGCACAGGCTGCTCCTGAAAACAACAATCTGCACACTGAAAATATCATCATCTCTCTTTCACAGGAAGGGACAGGAAGGGACTGTTTTTTCTGGCTGTCCCCACTGCTTTTTTCAGCTCTCTTAGGCTTTCAGCTGTGTCACTCCTTCTTCCTTGCCCCTGACAATTATGAACACAATTAAATCTCATTTTCAACTAACTGCAAGCAAAATTTCATTTTTATATCAATACGTAACTTTTGTAGCTGGAGGAAAATAAAGCAGAAAAACTAACAAATGAAAAACCCAACCCCAAAGTAAAGCAAACCACCAAAAACACAATTTCCTGTGTTTTTACAAAATTCATAGATTCTCATGCCACTGCATAGCTTAAAAATATAACTTATGTTCCTAATGTTTTGGTAAAAATAATTGCCTCTCCACTGACAACTTGTCAAGTTTCAGGATGATGCAATATGAGAAGACAGAGGTGTAATCTTCCAGATTTATAATAGAAATAGTCCTCACAGACCCTTAACTAGTGCGGTGGTACCGGATGCCACTGCAACATACACTGATAGTAAAGATCATATTATCTGAAGCACAAAACTCCTCATCTCACAAAAATAACTGTAAAAATGATCCATAACAGAAGAAAATAAAAGACATGAAAAAAAGAAGCGCTTCTCAGAGTAGTCTTACCTATTTATTCATAAGTCTTTATCTTCCTGGAACCGTTTTGTCTTGGCTATGTTTGTCTTTAGTTTTTCATTTTTTTGTTGTTATTTTTTTTATCTGTCTCCATCCCTGGACTTCATGAGGGCTTCTCTACAAACCTTTCATCCTTACAGTATCAAATAAGCAGTTTACAAAAAAAAAGCTGAAGGACTCTGGCTTTTAAATACATATGTGTGTATGTCTGTTATATAAATACAAAATTTTATATGTGTGTATATATATATATGTGTGTATATTCATGCACGCACACAATGCTCCCTAAGGGGTTCTTCTAATCATGTGTGAAGACAAGTTCCCATACGCCTCTGTAAGGAACTGAGACAGTGTAAAACTAAATATGGACAACTGATGTTTCCTGCATGAAGTAGTTAGTCCATCTGAGGGGGACCTTGTTTGTTTTGAAGGGTCAAAGAGCTGGTGAGAAAATGCCCAGGTAAAAGCAAATGGAAAAAAGAGACCTTCAGAAGACAATTATGAGCATGACATGTATTTATCAGATTTGATACACACACAGAAACCCTTGAGATACTTTTCATATACTGCAGCAATAATGGGAACAGCCAGACGGCCCAGAACAAACCAAGAGTAAGCAAGGAGAAATGAAAGCAGGACCCACAGCTGCACTCAGGCACGGTGCTTCAGGAGGTGCCCAGGAGCAGCACCCAGGCAGAAAGGAGGGCACAGCACACTGCTGGATCCAGCAGCAAGCTACCGGGCAGGGCTGGGCCTGCAGCCTGATCACACAGCACCAGCAAGCAGCCCGACAAGCTGCTGCTGAGTGAGTGCAGCCAGGGGACTGCAGTGTGTGCTATTGAGCCACCAGTGCTTCACAGCACAGAAAATTATCTGTCCGAGAAAATCACTGCCGGTGACAATGACACTGAGATGGTCATGTCTTCCCAGGCACAACACACATCTCTGAGCAGCAGGAAAGAAAGGAAGTTTATCATTGTGCTTTGCATCTCAGAAGGCAGATTTCACACAGCTCAGCAAAGCCCTTTTGCCAGCAGTAGAAGTGATTCATATTCCATAGTTAGCTAGATCAAAAATGCCACAGAAGGTTAATCTTTGTTTCCAGAAGAAAGCCAGGAAAGGTGCACAATGGGACTACACAGTAATCACAGCAGATTTTCAAAACAATATAATGAAACAAAGTCAGGTATTGAAGCATGCTAGAGGCAAAGCCAGGCAAATTGGGCAAAGCCCAGTTTAAAAAATATGTGGAACATGAGGAGTTGCGTCCATGATGCAGAACGCAGCAGCTAGGGAAAATGCTGCAAACTCTTAACTCCCAGCTCAGCCCTAAAAGAGATTGAATCAGATCTGCTCATTTTTAATGATAGGAAATGTAGAATAACAACGTGGATTCACTTCTGTTATTAAGCGATGGACAACATGACAGACCAAGAAAGTGAAAGACCATTTTTCCCAACACAGTCTCCTTAAGAGACTGAGCTCAAAAGTCCAAAGACAGCACAGATGAGTTAAAATGATTGAGTAATAAACAGGAATTTGAACATCTTTTCCTTCCTGCCCACAAAGCAGCAGTAAGATAGAGCTGACAGTGTACCTGGAAATTTTAATTATATTTATATCATTTTTCTCAAAAATACCCCTTCATTGAATATAAAAACCAAAACTCTTTCTAAAACAAGATCAATTTTAGTATATTTCACAGCTGAAATAATTACTAGTTAAAAAAAAATCAAAATGTGTCAGCCAGAATTATTCATGATTATTAAATAAATACAAAGACACTACCTTTCATTTGAAAAGGCCTGACAATTTATTTCTAGATAGGGGAATACTGAGGGCAAGTATACACCTCTTTCCTGCCACCCCTCCCAAGTGCCTGCTTCTGATCCCTGTTGGAGAGAGGGAGCTTTGATCTAAGCAAGCAAGGTGGTTGGAAGATGCCTCTTGGCTCCACCATCTCCCTAATTCACTTCATGCTGAGCTTAAGTCAAGCTCCTTTCGTCAGAGAGGCAGGAGCAATGAATATATTCTATGCTGCCTAGATTAAAAGTAATCTCCTTTTGCTTATGTGCTCCTCTGACAACACGTCTGGTATAATTGTGTTTTGCAAACTCCTAGCCTGTAGGAAATACCCCACTCAGGTTTGCAGTGGACTAGCAGCCCTGCATAGTTCCTGGTTCAGTCACATCTCCAGTCCAGCTGACTTGGTACAAGGGCTGAAGACAGACGTGCACTTACAAAATACTTCATGGGAAAATCCTGACAGGCAGTCTGTCCTTGAGCTTCTCTGCCAGGCAGTCAGACACAACCAAGACCTTTGGGAGGATGCAGGGTTACTCATCTAGGCTGCTGCCTAATGTATATGGGAGCAAAAGAGATGGAACTACAGCCCTCTTATCTTCCCAATCATACTGCAGCTGTTAAGGGTTATACTGTACAGTAAAATAAATCGTTGGTAACTCTATAACTGTACTAGAATGTAAAAACTGTTTCTGGATGTCTGGTTCTTTCAAATAACATGCTTATTGTTAGGTTTATGTGCAAGTAAGCCAAGAACAGGGTAATTTACATGGTTATAGTCAAACAGGTACTTGCTGGACCAGAGCCCAAATGCCCTTTATTATCTCCGTATCTCAAAATTAGGATCACCAACTCAGACTACTCAGTTGCTCCACACTACTGTATTTCCTGCTACGCTGAATAGAACTTTTTTCTTATTAATTTTAGCAGATGTTTTAATTTCTTGTTCATACTATATTTTATTAATGCCTATCACACTGGCATCTAGGCAGATGGCCAACTTCAAAACCAAACTTTTATAGAGAAATTAAAAGAACAGTCAAACAAATGGGCTCTTCACAGCTGGGAAGCTGTTACTGTATGGTATATTTATAGTATATAAAAGATACTTGTGAACAGAACAGATGGTAACTTAAGAACTTACCTGAAATTGGATTTTGTCCTGAATTTCAGTAGGTCCTTGTGAGTTTGACATTTGGCAGTTTTATTCTTTCATTCTCTTCATTTTCTCTTCTAACACTGCACATTCAGGTTTTCTGAAAAGACATACATTTATATACTCCAAAATCTTTTAAAAAGGTTGAGCAATAGAACTTTAAGCTGTTAATGAACCCAGCAGGTCAGAAGATTTCTTATAGTCAAAGTTATGAGCAGCTGCATTCTCTCCTACAGATGTGTTACAACACTTTATAAACAGGTTCCTAAATATGCGAGCGTGACAAACATATCAGCTCATCACCTATGTGTTTCATAAGCTATTTGAAAGTAAACCTTAATTTAAAAAACATTTAAGTTATACTAGCTGAGTAACTTTGAAAACTGAGAGCAGCTTTTAGAGCAGTTCCCACATCCACAGAACCCGAGGCACAGCTTACTCTTCCTTTTAGAAGAGACTGGTGGGTTTCTACAGAAAATCAAAGCCTTTGGCGGTTTCCATCATTATTTTTACACATACATAGTAAGTACAAGATCTTTACACCAAATGATTTACTTTGTACTCGCAGTATCCAAGCCTATCAGCTAAACTCAAAGGAGAGATTTCCCACAGCCAGATGGGCTTCAGGCCTTCATCTCCTGTTTATTTACAAGCAAATGAGTGCTCTCAATCCTGAAAGTTTGCTTCACAAGAACTGAGTTTATTTAGGTCTGTCGACCACTCACTCTCGTGCTCTGTGCTGTAATGTCTCTTCCCTTGGCACAGCATCACTTGCAGATTGCCAAATTACCTACAACAGCATTTTAAGGGCTATATTATAGATATATGAGGTTGAGGTAAACATTCATTACACGATGTCTAGCAAAGTGTGCTATATTCTAGAATGCAAAACCCACAAAAACTAGTGCTAAGCTCAGAATCAACTTTAACAGAAAAAGAGGCAACATACTTTAAAAAAAATTATCTTAGTTACATAGAAAATTTCATCTTTGGTTGATTCAGTAGTTAAACTTTATGGCTCAATATCCTAAATGAGTCTACCTCATGCTTTTATGCAATCATAAATACAGATCAGTGTATTGGAGATCACATAACGTTTGTTTGTTCTGCTTTGTGTATAGTCACAATCCTTCGTATTAATGAACTAAAATATTCATTGTAGATGCACTCCAGAGGGATGTGTAGGCCCTTGCTCTGGAGCCACAGAGTCTGATTAAATGTAAGAGGAAAGCACGTTGTATTTGTCCCTTGATTCACAGGTGGCCATAAATCCAGCAAGTTTCTCCTAATAGAATTACAGAATCGTGGAGAGCTCTTAACTCATAATTCAGCCCCTTTTTTGTCTGACGACCTGCAAATCTGTTCAACCCACTGCACATCTCAGTCAGCAAACCTGCACAAGAAACCTACCATGTACAGTTAATTTCTACAATACAAGCTTTCATTGGACTCCTTTTTTGTCATAAAATCTAAAAATATATTAGGATCTAAGAAAAAAGGTATTAATATTGTTGTTACATAACTAACCAAATCTCCATTTTAAGTGACAAATCACATTTTTCCTGTACTGGAGATCCAGGGGTAGGCTGTGTGCCACACACAACAAGTTCTCCTCAAGTCACCAGTGTCTTCCGTGAGTTTTACAAGGAGCCTATGGATCTTCATGTCCGTATTCTCCCAACACACCACATCTTCCTTCCAGCTTCTCCTTAAATATGTACTCTAAGAGGTTTATCTGAAAATATATCAGGGAGTTACCCAAAGTTTTGCTCCCTGCAAGTTTTCTTGAATCTCAGATATACCAGACAACCTAGGTACAGGTTTCCTGCACTGCATTTTCTTTGTGGTTTTGTTACATGCCATTCTAGAAATATCTCGTTTGCACTAATTATTTTAACACTTCTGCTAAGGTAGCTACTATGTGTTATTAGTCAAATTTGGTTTAAATAGACAGCAGCTGAAGTACAGTCTTTAATTATGAAACATCTCATATGCGAGGATAGGAGAGAATGCAAAGCAATCAGAAAGACAAAATTCACTTTCACTCAATTCCAAAAACACGGCTTTCTTTTGCAACACAGAACAGAGCTGAGACCTGAAGCTGAATTTTCCCTTGACTTCATTGTTATTTAAATTTGAAATTAATTTCAGATTTTTCCTTTATCTCAAAGATTAGCTTTCTAAGTCCTGATGTTTTCAGAATTAACCAATCTTATTTTCCTGAACAGGAAATTGCTATCTGTTAAAACTAGGAAACCATCTCAACTCTTCTCCCCTGCCCTGACTCACTTATTGAAGTTCCTTTTGTTGATTTTGTGGTCTTTTCTTTTTTTTTTTTTTTTTTAAAAGTTACTCACTAAAACAATTTCTTCATAGCACTGATGATTTTTTTTTGTTTGTTTTAACACATCCAAGAACAAACCCAATGCCTCGTATTTCCCCTGAAACCACTGTGTGCCACACTCAGTAAAGGGTTTAAGGACTTCAAAGGCAGGTGCTCCAGGGCTTCTCTTTTCAGTGGCTGGCCATGCTGTGCATGCAGAGGTCATGCTGCAGGCTGTGCAAGGCAGTAGCAGAGCAGGTACCTGCTGTGTTCACAGCGGCCAAGCCACTGAGCAGGAAGCCGCGGGGAAACAAAGGAGTGAGAGCTTTTGCCCCTCAGCTGATCTGCCAGGTCCACAACAAACTTCTCTTTCCACATCTTGGAGCTGTGTAAATGTTGGGTTGCTGCCTGCAAAGACTTGTGGCCGAAAGCTTGTGTTCCTCCCCACAGCTGGCACTCAGCCCACCTCGGGCTCCAGCTAGGCCCTCTGCCTCACTCCCTGCAGTCAGCCGGCAGCGTGCAGCAAGGCCTCACGCAGCTCTGGCCCTCTCCAACTCAGCAGTGCAGGAGACAACTTCTGCCCAACACAGCGGTGCTCAGAGATGCACGGACACAGCCAGCTGCCCCTGGGAATGCCACAGCTTAGCTGGGAAGGCTCAGTGAAGCTGAGGGATTTCAAATCAGGGAGCAACCAGAGCCTAAATTCAAACAAGAGTCCCGAAAACACCTTCAAATTCAGCACCGGGAGAGGCTGCTCAGATCTTTCTCATCTCTGCTCCCAGGGGTGGGAGTCTCACTGCCTCTGCTCACCTTGACAACATGTTCCACGAGGGGTGTTTGCCAATACTGAGACCATCTGCAGTAGGAAGTATTGCTCAAAGTGAGCAATGGTGGCAGAATCTATTGCAGGAGGGGGAAAAAGAGCAATTGCAAGCACTGGAAAACTTAATGTGGGCATTTTTCTTAGCATCAAAATATTCTGCAGGCTTCCAAATAAACTCATAATTCAGAAGCATTTGAGAGACAGCAATGCATCAATAATAGATTTTTAGTAGGTTATATCCTTGAAAGAAGGCAGATGGTATAGAGGGCAAAATGAAGTTGTTGGTGGCCTAATACATCGCAAGCGGTGTGTCACCCACAGCACTGCTTTCTTTAAAGATATCTAGCACACACACACACAAAAATCTCTCAAGTGAATTTATTGACTAAAACCAGTTCCACAGAACCAATTAGTATCTTACACAGGCTGCCCTGCAAGGCTTATGAGGCCATCCATCACTTGTCCATTTAACTATTTAGCATTTGTTCCAGCAATTTGTCACACTGTCAGAATGGTAGCATTTCAGAATAGGAGTTTTTGGTTGAAAGAAATCTAACTCAGATAGTGCAGATATTTCTTTTTTTAATAAGACTCACACAAGATTTATGTTTCTATTATTTTTAACCTTAAGCATCATGTCTGGAGGGTGAGGTTAATTTTTTGTATTTCAAAGGCTTTATATTTAAATCAATTGCTTTATATGAGAATTTAAAAATATCATGCAAAATGGAATTACTTCAAATTTCATCAGCAATTCACAGTTCTGACATCATACAGCACCTTATCTTACAGCTGCAGTGATTATATTTTTATCATTTTTCTCATCTAGTCATTTGCTTTTGCATTCATTTCTAGTGACTTCCTTAATTTTACAGTACAAATGAATTACAAAAAAATTGCTTTTCCATTGAATGAAAGGCAAAGCATCTACACAATATTAGCATGTATACTCCTAAGATATTTTAGGTTTTGTAGCCTCTGTACATCTAAAGGGAAAGACAAAGGATTACTACAGAGCTTCAATTACTCATATACAGATATTTACAAAATATAAATTAACATGCATGCAGAAAAAAATAAAATGAAAAAGAAACACTTCAGGCTTGGCTGTCTTCTACAGAGTATTTGGGATCTATAGCAGGTACAGGGAACTGTTTCCAAGGAATTGTACTTGCTTTAAAACACAGCCAGAACATTTTGATTAAACAACATGCAGGAATTAGACTAAGACAATTTCTGCATTAAATGAAAACAGCTACACCAAGAATGTCAGGCAACCTGTTAACAGGTTGTCAGGGGCCTCTTGCAGTCCTAACACACACGGTTGTATGTCCATGCTCCTGCTATTCTGCCACTTCACAGACTCCATTGAAATGAATGAAAGTTATTCAATAACCTTTACATTTGTTTATTGTTTCAAAAGTAGACTTGGTTTTTAATGGCAAGAGCATGCAGATCACAGGTCTGCTTTCCTGATACCCTGTAGGGTTTCCTGATTTAGATTTCTTATAAAGCGGATGCTGCAAAGATGCCTGGGAATCAAATGCCATCTCTGCATCTGAATGCTGTAAAGCAGCTCCCATGGCATTTCTCCCTGGCTCTCAGTGTGCGTCTGTCACTAAGCTCGCTCCCAAAGATAAAACAGCAAATGTGAACTCCTGCGGGAAAGAGCGTCGAGCGAAAACCTTTCTTGAAGCCTTGGGAACGCTGCAGCTCGGTCAAACACAAGGCCTTCAATCAGTGCTCCCGTCTCACCTTGTATGCAGAAGGGTTTGCGGTGTACGAGTGTTAGGTACGGAAATTCAAATGTTTTGTATATACAGAGCAAAGTGAGTCTCTTGCTTTAAAAAGCTTAGCAAATTTCACTAGGTAACACTGGGATTGTTACAGCTCCATAAATGCAAAACAATTCGCCCTCTGCGTTCCTGTAACCGTAGTGCTAAATGCCTGATAATTCTGAATACGTATATTTTCCGTTCATTTGTGTCTATAATTAATATCTTCGGTCAATTATATTGGTATCTGTTAAATATTACTGCTGAATTTGTCTGTCTGTAGAGGATGCATCTACAGTTCTAGGTTACAATGCAAAAGATCTTATCTCCAGTTACAGTGCGGGTACCATAGAAATACATTCAAGACTGAAGAGGTAAAGCGGTAGGAGAAGACTTGAAGGACAAGTCACCATTAACTGGAGCCACAGAGCCAGGCAGTCACAGCCAATGGGCCCAGTGACAACAGAAAAGGATGCTCACAGCCAGGGGGTTGTAGACTCCCAGCAAGCAAGAACTTCCACCAGCAGGTCCTAGGCCTATTCAAATACCTACTTATTTATCTGTGGAAAAGGATTTGCTTTTTTGCTTTTTTGAATGCATTAACAGCAAGAAATAAACAAAAAAATGTTCCAGCCACAGCCACAGCAAAAGAATACCCTGATAACAAAACTTCAGCCAGTGTTAAATGCAGCCCTGGAGGAGGAACACCACCAACAACAATCCATCAGTTTGTCTAACCTCTGTCTTTAGGTAGCAGGACTGCCAAAGAGAAGCAGAAACAAATGCCACAGTCTGCCTTGGGCTTAGAGACTGTGGCAGCTCCTCCTGCCAGGAACCTGAGGAAGTTAGAAATGAACTTGGAGACAGGGTAGTTTAATATTTGTGTTCTTTTCCTCTCTCCTCACCAAACAAAAATAATATATATAAAAAATATCTGCAGCTTCCGATTTTTTAATTTCCTTTTGTAAAGGAAGTTCCAGGTCATCTCCCAGAAGTTACAGAGAAGCTTTTTGAGTTTAATAGTCCAGAGTTAATTGCCATTCATTTGGCAGGTTTGGTATAGAAGGCAGGTCAGAATTAATTTCTTGCTTAACCAACGCTGAAATTCACATTTAAAGTATAAAAAACTATAGCTGCTACTGAAGTCTCATTCAGAGTGAGATGATCGCAGCAAGAACTTGTCCTGAATATAAAACGCATTTGGGAACGTGCACCATCTCAAACAGAAGAATGGAAGTAGAAAAATAAGAAATAACCCAAATTCATCATGAAGGGTCAAACACATCTCTGTCTGCCTGTGTGGAGCTACTGCGAGCGACGAGGAAGCAGAGCCCCAAACCGCAGTTTCTCCATCAGTCAGTCTTTCAGGCAGTTCAGCACTCAGCTGATTGGAATTGCATAACCAGGTCAAAAAGATTTCACGATGGCCCTAAGTATGGCCGCTATCAGAAAGGGGGCTCAGAGGTGTAAAGACCAATTACTAGGTAAGTGACACTCGGTGAGACACATTAATGCCTCCACCCGGATGGCAAGAGGAAGGAAGGGCTGAGGAAGCAGAAGCAGGACTACAAAATGTGCACAGAACTTCTTTCTGTTATAAACCGTTCTGGAGAAAGAAAATGTTTGAAATGTTTGAAGACAGCATCTGTAAATAATTAAGTATTAAAATTTCCTGAAAGGAGAACGTGGAACTATAAAAGATTATATAAACAGAGCAAAGCAAAAATACTGAAAGCAAAAATGCCTTTTTCTCAGGATAGCCCTCTGCAATGAAAATGTTCTTCCACACTTTCTTTTTAGTAAGCCACCTGCCTGTTGCCATTGGTTGCTTCTTGTTCCACTGCTAGATTTACAGGGTCTCTGGGATGAAGTGACCACTTTTTTTTTCATTGTCTGTACCATATCCTACTGAATAAAAAGAGATGCATGTCCACAGTGAACATGTTGATTAGGCACTTGCATCAGAAAATGAAATATTGAAATTCCCCAATTAGTTTTTGCCTGAATCTAAAGATACATAGTATGAAAAATTTGCTTTGACTCTCAAATTCCCCAGACACTTCACATTATCTAATCCTTGTTGGGATCAGATATTTTGGCATTGCTTGGCCTGTCTCTCCAAGACATCCCCCTTAATAACATTCTTAGATTGCACCTGCTACAAGCCAGGCACATATAAATTGTCCTTTTGTGAATTCAAGCAATGATTCTTATTTTTCTTCTGTTCAGGTATGGAAAAAAGAAGAAAAGCTAATTCCGAAACCCACAGACATCCTTCATTTAAACAGGTCCTCAAGTTTAGGCTCAGAGGAATGCCTAAAAAGGACTAACGCTCAAGAGCGATGCTTTTTGTATGCTCCAAGAATAAGTCAAAAATGTTCTCCCACACCATGCAGACTGAGATAGATGCTCTTACGAAGGAGATGCCAGAGGCCACATTACTATTCCTCTGTTTTCTTCCCCTATTCTTCCATTGTTCTTCTCACACTCACTGTATCCCAAAGTACATATAGCTCATTGACTTTTTGAAATGAGATGGAAGGAAAAATTCTGAGCTAAACTGCAAGTCACAAAACTGTCATTGTAGGCAACAGCAGCCACAGCCCACTGGAGTTCACACTGTTTCCAAGAGCTTGTTAAAGCCATATGACACTGCTTAGCCTGGAAGCAGAAAAATTATATGAAAATGTGGCTGCAATAGCTGTGTTCACCCAGGAAGTAAAAAATACTGCTGAAGGCATTCTTAGACTGGTTTAATTCTATCCATATTCAGCACTGTATTGCAACAGGAAAAAGTATTTACAAAGACTTAATACTGACATCACTTAAGAACAAATTAAGACTTCACATACCTTGCGTCTATCTGCCTCCTTATTACTAGAGTCTACTGAAAGGTGGCTGGATGGTCAGCGATGATCTCAAAAGTGTGAAGTCCACCGTTGCCACCTCTCACATCATTTTTCTCAGGGCTGCGGGTGGCATTGTTACTACCAGACAGATCATTCTCACTAAGACAGCTTTTGAATTTTCCAAGCTTTAATGTTTGTCTTTACAACAAAGGGTGGGACAATTTGCAAAATAATACTAAAATATATACAATATTCTAGCAGGAATGAAAATGTCATACATGTGAATCCAATGAACACAGTTTAGAGACCTTCTGAAAAGTCCCAAACACACGTACCCAGAAATACAATTCTGATCTCAAACTTTGATTTACAAATTTGAATTATGATCTCAATGAAGTAAGTAGCGTTATTCAAAAAAGAACATGGAATAAGGAATTTACTGAAGATGTTTATTAGCCTCCAAGAAAAACCTAGAGAAAATACAGTGGCCTACCAAATATTTCTTGCTTAAAACTGGTTCGCCATTCTATAGCTATTCTGGAAGGTAAAAGTGGATGCATGAAGCTTTGTGATGCGACAGTTATATCTTTTATATAAGAAAAATTATTCTTCTCTATTCTCTTTCTGCCTAGAAAACTCAGGAGAGGTAGTCAAATTAAAACATCCGATATAAGTTTAGTTAGAATTTCAAAATTACATTGAAGTTGTTAAAAGTGCTTGGACTTTTATTCAATAGTCTGGTAACATAGCCAATCTTTTCTACGTGCTCTCAAAATGAGATTTCTTTATTTTATTTTCAAACAACAAAATTGTTCCTATCTTATGCATTATCATGGAAGATGTGTCAAGAGAAACAAAATGTTACATTTCACATTTTTGGGGGTAACTTTTCAGCCATATCAGTAGCACTAAAATTTTTCTGGATCTAATGCAGAGTCTGATCCCTCAATGGTTCATCCACAGAAAATGCTACTTATAAAGGAGTTCTTGTAAGACTGCTTTGAGGGAAGAAGAAATTGAGAAGACATTTTACAGCAAATGAAAAAGTAAAATTATTTTCTCTTTCCTACATTTTCTGACTTCCTTCCCAACCTATCATCGTTAATTAAACTCACTGCAAATTTGGAAGCCTAGTAAATCCAGGAAGTTGCTTGTGAAGTGGCATATCAGTGCTCCTGTTCCATAGATCTGGATCTGGATTTAATAATTTTTCTTTAATACCCTGTGTATCTAGGAACATTTTTGCCAGTAGCACTAGCCTCAGAATCTCCCTTCAAGACTCACTCAAAGCTTGTGATTAATCGATGCTGGTAGCAATACAAGCAGTCTCCACAGATTCTTGAAATAAAAAATTTTACAAGTCTCAGCTTCGTATTTGGTTGGTATCCAGTCTTCTCTTAAACAAATTTACAGGGGATTTTGCTCAGTTAGGGATTATTGGATTTGTCCAAAACATAAAAATATACATAATACAAGTCTCATTAGACGTAAGGAACCCAACGCATACACTGATCATTGCAAATGTCTGAAACGCTTCATTCCTTTTTAGACAGGCTGCAGGAATAAGTTTAGTTTCTGAAAGTGGATTCCTCCTAAATCATGTGTGTTATTTGTTGCTATATTTGTTAAACATGTGGAGAGATTATTATAAAATTGTATGTTTGTATAGTGCCTAGTTCAAAGGGGTGCTGATCACTGTAAAAATATTTCTAGTGTTTTCTGTTTCCTTGTTCATATAAGAAACTATGAAAAAAAGGACAGAATTATTCAATTATTCCCTCCGTAGCTGATGTGTTTTTTGGTTGTTTTTGTTGTTGTTGTTGTTGTGTTTGGGGTTTTTTTGTTGGTGGTGGTGGTGTTTTTTTTTGGTAAAACTAAGAACAGTTAGATGGTTAGAATGAGGAAATGTAAAAAAAGAATTCCTCAGGAAACCTAATTAAATGAAATGTTGCCTACAAGCTAGGCTATTTTTCTACCCATGGCAAGACCTTCATCTTAAATTTAGTTTACACTAATTACATTCTCATAAAGCATATACTTATGCTGCAAAATATGCCACAGAATCATTATATTCAAGAGGCTCTGTAGCTAGGCTCTAGAAGTAGTTTTGCAGGCTCCTTGACAGGAAAGAGATGATAATCCAATAGCTTCATCTCTTTGAACTATATAACTAGGGATTTGGGGAGAAGACCATACTGGAGCTTAAAAACTAAATACTAAGACTGCAAGTTGAAAACACATTTACTGTCAGCACTGCTCTCCAAGCCAATGCCCTTTCTCTAAGTACTGTAAATTAGCAGTACCTTTTAATGCATCTCCCTGGCATGTCCTGCTTGGAAAAGATTCTCAGAATAAGGAGACCTTTGGTTTAACATAACAAGTCTGCTTATCTACTGCATTTTATTTTTATTATTATTTTTTTTTTTTTTGCCTTACTCACAGCTACGCTTCGAAGCCAAGGCTTACAACGAGGAATAGGAAATCACTCACCAGCTCCATGTGCGCTTCCAGTTCATTCACCAAAAGGAAAAGGAAAGATTTGGCCAGCTCCATTTATTATCCCAGCCTATTACTTCTGCCAGTTCACGATGACATGCTAGGCTACACCATCAGCCTGCATTGCACACTGTCATGGGCAAGAGCTATCTGTCACATGGCACTTGAAAGTAATGTTGCCAACACAGCCTGCATTTACATGTATATGGAGAGGAAAAGAGGGAAGATAATGCTACTTCACATGCTCTCAAGAGGTTCTGCAGTGCCTGAATGAGTATTGGTCATCCTACCAAATAATTTGTCATTCATCACACACAGAGCTGGGCTATCTGTCAGCTATGGGAAGCCTGTGGGCATGTGCAGGCAGTGGGGAAGGATCATGGTGGTGGGACTGCCCTCTTCAACCTTCAGGAAGGTGAAAGAGATGAGCAGCAGAATAGGATTTCCTTTCAATCTATTTCTGTGGCATTTCCACTTTCCTGAAAGGGAAGTTTGCATAGTCTGTCCACAGCTTGACAAAAGGCCCATAATAAAAGGATCCAGCATGGAAAGTGACTTCTTCTAAACTACTCTTTCCTCCCTACAGCTGAAATCTCAATGTTTTAAGAAAAAGGCCATATGCATCAAATAAGCACAGAAAAAAAAAAATACAAATCTAGATTTCTACATTTAAATACACACATTTTTCTATTCTAAAACATATTTGCATTCTCAGCCTGCTTTGAATAGTTTAAACAAATATTAAATTATACATTAACTAGCAATGTTGAATTGCAGCAACTGTTACTGAATTGCTAATTCTGGTATCTAGGGGGGCACAGATAGGAAATTAGTCAGGGAACACAAGATCAACTTCAGTGTGGACAAGACAGCCATAATCTTTGCTACCCTAATAAAACATATCTTATTTCAACGATTTGCCTCAGTATAACACATGAGAGAAATCCCTATGGGGACGAGAGCTGTCAGCACTCCCATGGAGGCTTGCAGCTGGTGTTCTCCTGCTCCTTCTCACAAGCAACAATTCACACCCTACTGAGAAATTCATTGGTCTCTCCAACTCGCCTTCCCCTGAATCCTTACTAGGCACAGGGAGCTGCAGGGCAGGTGACCCAACTGCCATTTCACTTCTGCAGGAAACAGATGAAACGCAATACCACAAGTATTCCAGTTTCAAAAACTTTTTGCTGCACAGTGAAATGCCTTCCTTCATGCACTATTTAAAAGATGCTTTAATGCTTTTCAAGCGTCAATAAGCCAACTAAGAGGTCCTTTTTATCAGGTGGGAAGTGGTCCTAGCTATTTATCTGTTTCTATACCCACTTCACACTCTTGTTTCACGTTTTCTCTTCCTTTCTTTTTCTCAACAGTCAACCCTTCCCTCTATCCATTGGTAAAATTTCTCTTTTCTCATCAAACCCACAGAGAAAATGTAAAGATGGTTTGTTTGGCCCTTCATTTTAAAATGGCTTTGCTAAGAGCCTGAAATGTGGTTTCAACAAATTCACCTGGACTAAGCCCTTCACATTCCACATGTATTTATATGGGCATGCATAGATCACATCACATGCAGTTAGTAATTTGACAAATCATTTTTTCTTGTATTATCACAGAGGCATTTCACAAATTGAAAGAAACCTGAGAAGAACATATTGAATCATAAAAGATATTTTAAAAAATGATAAATTTTAGCAGCAGTGTTTTTAAGAAGCACAAATATAATTTGTAAGAAATTTACACTGCATTTTTACCTAAGCAAAGTGAAAAATCTTGTGAATTTTTTTTAGCTGAACAACGTTTCTATAAACTAGAGACTATTTACTAGAGTGGTGAATATCGAATTAAAGTGATTCTTGATGAATGTGATTAACAAAACAAATTCTAAACTGTTTCTACATCCAAACCAATGTTCTCTACCTATATATCACCAAATAGGTATCACAGAATCAAAGGGGTTGGAAGGAACCTCTGGAGATCATCTAGTCCAAACCCCTGCTAAGGCAGGTTCCCTACAGTAAATTGCACAGGAGCAGTACCTTGCAGTTATTTATTGTAATAATTACTGTTGATTAATTGTTGTTCTAATTTCATTGATTTCCGTAAAGTTGCTTGCCTTTGTTGAAACAAGACTCCAGTTCTCAAAAATAAATGAATAAATATAAAAGCAGATGATACTCTTGAAGTTTAATTCTGCAAATACACATGCATATCAAAACTTTAGTTATGTTAGTAGTACGTCTGAGGCAAGAGAATCTTTACTAAATCTCTGTTACTAAAACAGAATCTTACAGTACATAGACCTCCAAAGGCTGCTGCTTAATAGCACTTGTTAGACACTCTGGTACTTGATCTGTTCAAGAGTCCCATGCGAGGAACCAGGAAAATGACACTGCTCATTTCACTCATCCCTCTCCCCACAACTCGGCAGACTCCACATGCTCGAAGTAAAAATATTTTTTTGTTTTAGGTAGTAGATTTTCTTCCTCCTCTTTAATGCTCCAGTCAAAGAAATATACCAAATTAGTTGTCCCCTAACACAGAATGGCTTCTGTCCCTTTGACCATGGAAGGATGCAATCCATCTTTGTCCTCCAAAATCTAAAAAGCAAATCTGGTTTCCTATGAAGACACCAGAGTTTAGGAACAAACTAGCTGATAAAATACAGATATAGTTGGCTGCCACCTTCCTCTTTAAGATCTCAAAAGTCTACATAGGTTTGGCATTCCTGCTTTTACAGGATTCGCAGAATGCGGTCAAAAAAAAATTCCTTTAGAACAAAGAAAAAAATTACTAGTCACCTCCCACCCTGTTTACAAAGGCTTTAGGTATTCCATCTTACCCAGACTTCTTGGAGGCATCTCCTCCTTGCCAGCATCCTTTTCTTGCCATTAATTTTCTTTGACTGCATTTGAGAATCTATGCCAAGCACATACACCAATTAATGCATGAAAGTTTTAAAACAGCTCTTCATTGATTTTTAGCTATTCCTCCTTATTACAGATGTCACCACACAGCCAGAAGCCAAAGAAATAGAAGAAGGGTGGATTCCTATTGAGAACTACAAAAGTAAGACATTGGGTTTTCCATTAAGCTGCAGTGTAGTATCTTGGAGCAAACGTGTTTTGCAGTATGTAACTCCACCTTGTACGCACCTACGTGGTCAAAGGAAGGTTCATGGCCAGCAGGGCGATCCAGACATAAGCATAGACAAACAGAAAAATAGTCTTGGGCCGTGGGCATAACAAAATAGTCACTCTCTTTGTCAGTAATTTCTGAAGGTCTACAAAGAAAAAGAAATCATGAAATTAAAATCCCGATGTTCAATTAGCAATTCCTGTGCTTTCTCTGCCACTGTTTTTTTGACAAAATTCTATAGAAATTTTAAAATCCAGTTCAATGAGAAAATATTTTCTCGTCACCACCCTACCGGGGCCTCTCCATATTACTTCTCTAGACCACCTCCGGACAGTAATTTGAGGCTCAGTGCTAAAGCACTTGGGAAGTCTGGGCTTGGACCTCAGACAGAGGGAACAGTTCTTTATCAAAATGTGTGTTCAGTCAGGAAATACCAACCAAAACCAATTCCTAAAATTATTTCTTTTAACAAACTTCTAAGTCCTTTAGGAAAAGTGCTTGGTTTCCCAAAGGATCGCGCATTAAAATACAAATTTCTGAGCTTCCTGGATCCCTAATCTGTTCCTATGCTGAAGAGCTGAGCATCACTCACCCACCAGCCACCCCTGTCCTTGGTCTGTCATCAGTACCCAAGAGTCCAAGGCTCAGCTTGCTTGAAATTCACAAAGAAAAAATATGAAATACTCTCAAAGATAATACTATCAACTTCCAACTTCAAAACTGTTATTTTCCTCTTCTCGCATCAGAATATCTTTCTTACAACCAAAATCTTCAACTTTTTAGCAGCATTAGTCTCAACTCGACCAGACTAGTTCCTCAGAGCAATGGTTTTCAAGATGTAGTCTGCAAAGCACTCAAGGTTGGTAGATATCTGCAAGGGTAACTTGAAAAGAAAGCATTAAAAATTCAAGCTCATTGTCAGTGGGGTTTTAACTCACTATACAGAGATCTCTATCTTCAGTGGAAAAGGTTGAGAGGTTCACAGATCAAAAAAGGTTGAAAACTACAACCCTATAGAGCAAAGAATGTTGAAGTGACTTGATAATTTTAGAGTTAGATCTGAATATACCTTTCTAGCAGCAAACACAGCGAGCTTCTCTCTCATTTTTCCTTGCTAAGCTAAACAAACAACTACCCTACAGCAAAGGAACGGCTGTGGCTCATATACAGACAACACTGCCTATAATCATTTGGTCTGGGGAATCCTGACTAGCTTACCAAATCTGTCAGCATTCCTTTGTCTTTGCACCATCTTGATGTCATTGTCTAGAAGCAGAAATAACAGAAGGAAAGCTGAAAATCACTGTTTCTTTGAGGATGAATTCTTATACGCCATGAGCACAGTCTCCAGCAGACCATTCACACCAATTTTTGTGCAAATTTTATGTCAAAAGGGGAAGGTGACCTCACTCACTCAGCCCCACACATCCCAGACCCCACAATAAATCTCTGTATCTTTCTGTCCTAGGAAAGGAAACACTTTTGGCTAGGGTGTGCACTATTTCTCTCCAGATAACTAGATCTCAAGTGTGTATTTCTGCATATTATACTGTGCACAGGGGCAAGGAAATAAGGGAATAGGGAAAAAGACTCTCTTGCACCACTAAAATGAAAATTTCCTCTCTCATTAACAGTGCACTCTTTGCCCATTTCTCTGCTATGTTTACCTCCTCCTTCCAATGGCAGGGATGCTGAATCATGATGAGACATCAGCGCTCAAGCCCAGCCCGACTGTCACCTTGACATAGGTGGCAGGATTCCAGCACCTGGCCCCCCATTTCAGACACAAGGAGCACCACCAGTCAGGCAACATCTGGGGACCTGCGTGCAGCTGTAGGGACTGCAATGTCAGGCATGGACTCTAATAAACACAAAGACGGGAACTTGATCTACCTACAGGAAACAGAAGATTTTGGAATAATTTAAAGAAAAAACAAGAAGCCTATAAAGAATCAGAATCTAAAAATTCTATGGACATTTGAAATAAATATTACAGAAGTTTATAGAAAGCAATTCACAGATGTCTCCTGATAACATTATTCCCCTTTGTAATCCAAGTGGCATTTGTTTTTTGATGATACAGAACTGTGCAGCATCAGAGTCAGTAGAGAAAACATTCTGCTGGAATGATGTTTTGAGCCACTATATTCAATAATAGAACCTTAAATTGCAGTAAACATTTTTAGCATATAGGGAAGTGGGCCTGCACCAAGAACTGTAAGGCATTACTCTAATAAGAAGATGTAAAAGAGATTTAAAAGATGTTTCCCTTTACACATACTCATTTACCTAGAAATAGTGAAGAATTTAGGTTTTTTATTATCTTTTTTAAGGCTGTTTTTAGTGCTAATTCTATACATTAAAAAAAAAAAAAAACTGCTTCCTAAAGCATTTTGCAACTCACTCCCTTTAATAGACCAAGAAAACAATAACAGCAGCCACTAGAGAACCCCACTGTATAGATTGAGCCTCACAGTCATCTGGCACTGTCACCTCCCCAGGTCACCACCTTTCTTCCAGGGACTGGCACACTGGTCCAGCACAGCTCTGCTCATCTCACCAGCCACTGCTCCCCCTGGCCCTCCCAGAGGCAGAGCCCAGGACTCTGAGCTTTGTCCGACACCTGCGCTCTGCGGGAGCGGGTAAGCATTTTCATGAGGAGAGGACAGAGAGGTGAAAGAATACGTCAGTCATAACTAGAAATATTGCAGTCCCAGCTGCACTGGTGATAAAAAAAAGGAATAGCATTTACGTGAAGTCTGCATAAATGCTTTTGTTTTCATGCTTTAATTTTCTGGAGGGAATACAGGAAAGGCAGGAGGGTTTGGATGTCTCTGACCATTGCATGCAGCACGTTTACTCATTGCTCCTGTGACTCAATTTTTCAGTATTTAACAAACTGAAAAATAAAAACTGATTTCTCAAAAATATTATAACATACAGAGAAGAAACACATGCAGTATACTTTCAAAGTCATTTAGAAAAATATACTTCACTCTGTGTATTAGAACCTCATCATTACAATTAAATGTTTGACAAAAACTACAAGAAATTTGTTTTGTTTTCTCCTGAGTCCAAGGCACATATTATTCCTTATGTTCCTTAGCAGCAAGCCAGAGGAGTCAGACAAAACAGCCTTCCCCTGAGCATAGGGGCAGTGGCAGAGCTTTCTGAGGGCAACGTTTCAGTCAAATAGAGAGCAGGGGAGAAAAGGAGAGAAGAGAGCTCTTCCCAGAAGGCACAGAGTGCTCAGTGGAACTGGATGCTGCCACCAAAATGACATTTGCAAAATTCCTCTCCTGTGACCATGCAATCGCTCTGCCAAAAGGAAATTCTGTTAACTAGTGACTGAAGGGAAAGAATTTACTACTTAAGCCCTGTTAGGCCTTCAAATGTTAATGTTATCAATCAGAAAAGACCAGAAACATGTCCTTGCACGAGACAATTTAATTCCACCATGGTACAGCAACAACTCTGTGAGCTGCAATGACAACAGTACTTGTTCTTCCACGTCACTGTATTCATTTTCTTTGCGAAGGTTGGTGTTTTGTGAAGTGGTTTGAAGCCCCAGACTAACTCTGACCATGCCATGCAGTACCTCTGCTTTTTAATCATTATTGAAATTAGGACATATATGCTTAAGAAAGAAGAGGAAACGTTTATCATTACATTTGTTGCATATGTTTCTCTATGCTGTTTCTTGTCTGTGTTATATTGAGCATTATCTATTTAAAGAGGTTGCATGATATATAGAAGACAGCAGGTAGAGTGATTGACTGAAAGAGTCAGATGTTGAACTGCCACATAGCTGTGGAAAGGATAAAAATATTTTCCTACCTCAGTTCATTCCACAGGAAAAAAAATCCTCCTGGATCTTGCATCCTGTATCATTTTTATTCTTAAAGGTTTCAAAGTGAAAAGAAGGTATAAAGGGTAGCATTTAAAAATATAAATACACATTTCCACAGTTTTGCTTTTTCTTGTTTTTTAGCATAGTATCGAAGGAGAAAAAGCCTGTGTGCTCTCAGTTGGGTTTACTAAATCAGTCATGAAGGCAGCTGATCTAAAATGCATCAGCTGTCACCTGCTCAGTCTCAGTTTGACAGTTCAATACCTCCTCATCTTCTGAGAGTGGCAGTGCTGAGACCTGAGTAAACCACGTCTGTATGCAAACTGTCACGGAGCTCTTGGCATATCATTAGGCCTGACCTCCACGGCTGCGGCGACAACAGGGAACATTACCGCCAATTGTCATCGGAGTTAAAATTAATGTACGGATCTCCAAATTCAGCAGTGGGCAAGGTAAGCCCCGCAAGTGGCGGCCAGCTGATGAACTACATAATTACTGTTAGATAGTCTTGCTCCTTTGGAGAGTGCAATTTTGTGTCACAAATTCAAGGCACATCTCCCTACACATCTATAGGTGTATTTTTCCCTCAGCTTTTATCTGGACCAAATATGACATATGAATGCCAGTATATCCTAGTTATCTGCTTTGGGTAGGAAAACGAAGCATTATTCAGGGCCATGAAAGGACAATCTAAGACACATTCCCAAGCAGTGGAAGTCAGGGTCACGTGCAGCAGTTAGAGAAGCTGTACTCAATCGTTTCAGCAGCCCAGTCACGCAGACCATCCCTGTACCTTCTCACTTCATGGCACTGCTTTCTGCTCCACTGCACCTAGCAGCAGCTGCCCATTGCCCACAGCACAATGTTTCCTGCACAGGGGCCTGAGGAAGGCAGGGCACGAGCCCCCAACATCTCCTTATGTCCCCACACCTTCATAGGCATCTTCAGAGCTTCTTAATACACAGGAAAATGGGTTCTGAATAAACAGAAAATTGACTTGAAGAGAGAAAAAATCATATTCAGATCTCTTCTGATTTTTTCTGAATCTTACCTGCAACAATAATGATATTTGTAAGCACTAGTGAAGCTTGACTGGTTTGTATTGCCTGCGTTTGTGAATGCCATGGTGGTATTCGACCCTCTTGCCAAACATTGCTACTACCTCATGGATCACCTTAAATAAATGAATAAAGCAAGTAAACAAAGAGCCTGTAGCTCCACCTATACAAGGTTCCTCAATTTTTATTTCTGTACGATGAATTGCAGTATGAACTACATTTCTTCTAGGCTTAGAGATTCTGCAGTGAACAGAACAGGATCAAAACAGCCCATACTCATTAGGATGCCCCCACATAATTCATTCACAGTCCCACTTCTCACTGCCACTCATGAATTATGAGGTCATTCCTAACAGAAAAAATACTTCATCTCATGCCATCTCACTGTCATATTTCTCTATACTAGACTTCTCCAGTGGTCAATCAATAGTAAAAGCAGACACAAAGTCCAGCAGTTGAGCAGATATTTAAGCTTTTCTAAATCTCCAATTCCCTTATGAGTTCAGTCATTTTCTGTTGAAGTCAACACTGGAAACAGTCCTGGAACTCACTTACACAGTTTGTCAAACATTAAAATAAAACATTCCCAGTAAAAGCTACTTCTTTGAACCCTTTCAGAAGTTGCTACCAATTTACAAGAACAAATTTCCTCACTCACCTCATTCCATTTCAAAACAGTGTACTGTTCCTAACAGTTTTTACTAAATTTCCAAACATTTCCCCAAGCTTGATACTTTCTTATTGACAAAATGTCATATAGGAGGTTATACAAGTTGAGCAGCAAGCAAAGACAGACACACAAGACAGTAGAAAATATTTGTTGTAGAATAAGAAAACTACTATTTAGGTACGTAAGTCTCAAGAGAGTTGGGTAAGGAAAAGGCAGGTTATTCTTTTAACTTTGGTATGATTTGTAATGAAGTAGATTGTGAAGATGTAAACTGATTAAAAGAACGTATTAGTAATTGTTTGCATTTGGAAAATATTTTTTTTTATCCCATTCCTATGAGAAATAACTAACAATGTGAATGCTCTTGAAACTACAATATCCATTTCTGGTTGAGTTACAGACCTTCAGTTGTAAGCTATTGTCAGCTTATGTAACCATAAACTCATGTATCTTCCCACTTATTTTTTTTTCCTCCAAACAAATATGTTTTCTGACAATAACTGACTGACTGATCCTAGAGAGTATTAAAGCTACATACAATCATGGCCACAAAGAGACAAACCTGCCAGGCTTAACAGTTTATAACTTTGTCTTGTCTCTGTTTAAGCATGTCTCAGTGTTTGGGAGGGCAAGAAGAGAATCTGAAAAACTATCCTAAACCTTGTTTAACAACAGCAGGAGAAGACTCAGACACACTTTACATGCCACAAACAGTTCTTAAAAATGAATGATTTATTAATAGCTGGATTAAGAGGTTGCTTAGAGGCACAGTAGGTCTAAATGTTCTTAACACCCTTTACTGGCACTGTTGAGCCTTATTTACCACACACAGTACTCCTGTATGTCTGTAATGTATGTATCTGTTCATCATTTATAATCAAGTATTTATAAGCTTCATTAATATGAAGCTGACTGCAGAAATTCCCAGCACAGGAGGCCGTTCTAGAACCTCAGTCCTGGAGGGTGCCTCAGGGTCCAGCCAAGGCACGACCAAATCCCAGCGATTAAAGCACAAAACTCATCTGCAATTGGATACTGACCCATTAGATAGTTCACAGCGGGAAAAAGGAAAAGGCATGTAACAGGAATCCAGGGATGAGCAGACTCACCAAGGCACTGAACTGCAACAAATTAGAAGTTAACACTTCCTGGACTCTAGCAAGCTGCCAGCAGAATAAGCAGCAAAGCTGGCACCTGATCATGTATGATGCAAAAAATGTTCTTTCCCTTTGAGAGTTATATTCCATGTTCTGTTTCCTTTTAGAAAAGCTTGTAAAAGAAAGAGTTCGCCATTTTCTGCTGTTATTTATACATCCTTATCCTGGTTTCCCTTCTGCATTTCTCTAAATAACTCTGCTATTCTTTCCTCAATTTCTCAGACCTTCTGGATACAAAATAATTTTCAGATTAAAAGTTTCAAGTTTTCAGTTTTCCTCTCCTACTTCAGCTTGTCTTTTCAGAAACATGGTGTTCAGTAAAGAACAAATATTTCAGCTGAATGAATATCATCAACTTACATACAATCACACAAATATCCCAACCTTTTGGGCCCCCTTTTTCTGAGGCTGGTCACTGAGCATAGCCTTTAATAATAATGTATACTATCTTGTTTCTTGTTTTTACAGAATTTAAAATTATCTCAAGCTTCACTAAAATTTTCCTAGTTTCCTCCATGCTCATTAGATTTTATCTGCTCTTCCAGTTACTACTACTGCTTTCTTTGCTAGGTCTCTCAGTCTTGATCCACCCTCCTTCAAACAAACAAATAATTGAAAAATAATTGTGATGTTAATGTTACTATTTTTTTCCCCTTCTTAAAGATGATAACAGCAGATCTAGAACACAATTTCACCTTTTCACAGAATCACAGAATTGCAGGGGTTGGAAGGGACCTCGAGAGATCATCGAGTCCAACCCCCCTGCCAGAGCAGGTTCCCTACAGCAGGTTGCACAGGTAGGCGTCCAGGCGGGTCTTGAATATCTCCAGGGAAGGAGACTCCACAACCTCCCTGGGCAGCCTGTTCCAGTGCTCCGTCACCCGCACCGTGAAGAAGTTCTTCCGCATGTTGGTGCGGAACTTCCTGTGCTCCAGCTTAAGGCCATTGCCCCTTGTCCTGTCCCCACTGACCACTGAAAAGAGGTTCCCCACCTCCATTTGCCTCCCGCACCTAAGATACTTATAAACATGGATCAGGTCCCCTCTCAGCCTTCTTTTCTCCAGGCTGAACAGACCCAACTTACTGAGCCTCTCCTCATAGGGGAGATGCTCCACGCCCTTTATCATCTTTGTGGCTCTCCGCTGGACTCTTTCCAGGAGGTCCCTGTCTTTCTTATACAGGGGAGCCCAGAACTGGATACAGTACTCCAGCTGAGGCCTGACCAGGGCAGAGTAGAGGGGGAGGATCACCTCCCTCGACCTGCTGGCAATACTCTTTTTAATGCACCCCAGGATCCCATTGGCCTTCTTGGCCACCAGGGCACACTGCTGGCTCATGGCCAACCTGTGGTCTACCAGGACCCCCAGGTTCCTCTCTGTACAGCTCCTCTCCAACAGGTCATCCCCCAGCCTGTACTGGTACATGCGGTTATTCCTCCCCAGGTGCAAGACTCTACACTTGCTTTTGTTGAACCTCATCAGGTTCCTCTCTGCCCAACTCTCCAGCCTGTCCAGGTCTTGCTGAATGGCAGCACAGCCTTCTGGCGTGTCAGCCACTCCCCCCAGTTTTGTGTCATCAGCAAACTTGCTGAGGGTGGACACTGCCCCCTTTTATAATGGGTACTAAAGACACAAATGTAACCACTGTATATAGAGAAGACATCCTATAGAAGTTTCATCATTAGAATAAAGAGAAATATGCACAGCCATGGACTTATATCAGGACTGAAGCACAATCCTTCCTCTTCAGCATGCTGTTTTGGATAATTTGTCATGAACAACCCCTGCATAGACAGTTTTTGTCATTGTGAATATTCAGTATGTCTAAGAAGTTAAGGTCACTGAAGGAGTACTGTTCTAAGTATGTCTCAACTTCACTTTATTTTCAGACAGGAAGAGCTGTGGAAAGCATCACGAGCTATACGATGAAAAGATAATTACAGGGTAGTGAAATGAAGTTAAATTCAGTAACTTAAAGGTATGGAATGAGGAATGATTGTTCTTATGCTTCATCTGATTACAAAATTACCACTCGAGGCAGCTGTAAAAATTTGACAGTTATATCATCACCATGGAGCTCAGACACACAGAAATCCAAGAAGTGTTCAACTAAGCTTGTGACATATGCGGGTTTCTACTGCAAAGCCTGCGTAATGTTTTCAGTGTTTTGAAATCTTCAGTGGAAACAATCCCATACTAAGCAAAAGAAGTGTATATACAGAGCTACCAAGACTTCATTTACAGTGCAATGGATGCATTTTTCTTTATAATACCCAGCCCCTTCTTAAGTCAGGGTGCCACATCTCCCCGTTCTTCCCCCCAGCTCTTTCAGAGGAACGGCACTGCTATGGTGCGGCCTCATGTGCCATCACAGACCCTCAGAGCCCAGCTGCACATTTGCTGGGCCACACCACATCCCAGCTTTTCTTCTTTTCCATATTTCAAACCAGATTATTAAAGCTACAGAATTCTATTGATGCTGCTTACACCTCCTTTTTCATATCAATCTTTCCATAACAACCTTACTTCATTTCTGGCTTTCCTGGCATTCATGAGTAGCCAGCTGGCCACTAACCACTGTTTCCATTTTGCAGACCTTCACCATAGCAAATCCATCCTGTTTCAGCTCCTCTCAAAGTTTTAAGAATAGTCAATAAATTTTAGCGTGCACGTTTGTGTACTTAAGACAGTTAAAAATATACAAATTAGAAAAATATGTTTGGGGGATAGCTTTCAGTTCTGTAAGTGCATTTTATATTGGAAAACATTTTAGATGAGGCAGGAATAAGCCTTAATAAAAAGAGTGAACTATACAATAGCAAAATCAAATTCTTCAAGAACAATGCTGTTTTCATTGAGAACTCTATAGGAAAACTTTTGACCTCACTGTGAATAACACAGCATGCCCTCAGCTGAATGAAAGCATTTATATTGTTATTACTGCCAATAACAAAATTTAACCCTAGAACTGTTAACAAACGGTTCTATTTCATTATAATTATGTGCTGTCATTTTCTGTTTTCTTTTAGATTTTTCATAGGAGAAGTAGAAGTCTATCTGCAGTTTTCTTTCACAGATTTTCTCAATGAATCTAGATTTCAGCCTTCAAAAAAACCAATTGTTTTGAATACTAATTGCTTTGGTATTCAAACGGTTCTTAAACAATTGCATATGATATTTACAGACATATCTAGTTGTAAAATTTTTTATCTTTATCACATTTTGAAAACAGCTTATTAAATAATTAATACCACTATCAAATCAAAAGATGATCAAGACCTCTGTGCTGCAAAATACAAGTCCTTATCCAGACTCAAAAGCGGATGGTACCTGGAACCAAGGCTCTGGGTACTGCCTAGAATGGGCACAAGTCCAGCCAGGGCTCTACCAGAGATGAGCAGAGAGTGATTGCTTTGACATTTCTTGTCATTTGCGGTCCCATGCACACAAACCAGAAGACCAGCCTTTTCACAAGAGCGTGACATCACTGATGCTTAACAAGATAGCAGGGAACCCAAAGGGAGTCATCACCAATCGGTGCACTCCCAGACTATGAGAAACAGCAGCGCAGCTGTCTTAGTTTCCAACAGAAGTTACTTCTCTCACAGTGTCTGGTATGAAGTTGTTTTGTTTTCAGAAGAGAAACAAAACTGATAACGCCTGGCAGTGTTGAACACAGNCCAAACTTGCAGCAGCTAGCACAGTAACAGAAGTGTTGAATGCTAGCATTAACTGGAAAAATTGTAACACTAGGATGACTTGCATCTCTTTATCCATCTCCAAAATTTCACGTAATAAATGAAGATTATGCCTCCAATGTTGTTGTTCATCTATCACAACGTCAGTGATTATTATAGTGTTACAAAACAAAGAAAAAAACTTAATATCAAGGAAAATTTATGGTGAGTGAAACACATTCAGACTTCAATAAGGTGAGAGTAGCCAAATAACTGATGACTTAAAATTTTGTGGTGTTTTAAGTTTTTTTTTTTTATTTTTTTTTTCAGCAAGATCTGATCAAAATACAAGTTTAAAACATCAGTGCTGAAGTATTTGAATAATTGCCAGCATAGGAAGGAATCAACACTGGTTAATAAAATGAGAATCAGATACATTAGCTAGATCAGAAGACCTTCATTCTAACAATGCAACTCTTCAAGGTTAGTTCTCCATAGTGTGACCTTCAGTGCTGTCCAGCCTAATTCTACGTGCCTGCAATGTCTTAAATGCTCTGCAATTTAAAAGCAATAAGCTTAAAATAGCCTGCAAGTTAAGAATACTGGGCTGGGGAAAAAAAAATCACAGTAAAGAAATCTGAGGGCTAATGTTGAAGCAGGCAGGGTCACTGTCCCTTAAGGAGAAGAAAACTGCAGCCACGGAAGTATTCTTTTTTCTTTTCTTTGCCTGAGATTTCTGACTTTCTTTTCCTGCTTTGATGCTTAACTAAAATGTGCTATTTTATATAATACCAGTGGGATCATGAAAGGGTACCAAATATATACAAAAGGCCTGAAAAATAAATCTGTGCTCTTAAAGTGCTGAGGGCACTCACCCCACAGCCGTAGCTCAGCGTCCCTCTGTTTAGCTCATGCTCCTACAAAGCTTGGTCAACCCTCCAGTTCTCTGTGCATCCTCTCCAAGTTCCAGCAAGAATGCAGACAAGGTCATGCGAATGCCGGTAGTTTTTTTAAATTAGTTTTCTTTAATTCTTTCTAAGAGAAATACACTGACCCACAGGCGAGTAGTGTGACAGAGCCAGGGAGAGGCCCGGGCACACAAAACAAGCACTGCACCACCAACCTCTACGGGATCGCATCCAGCTCACAGCCATCGCGCCAGTTCCTGAGCAGATACACGCTGCTAGCAGCACCAAACAATGCCACTATAGAGCAAGCTGCACCAGAATCAACACATTAGCCTTGAAAGCCAGACTCCCCAAACTACAGAACTAGCTTGTTGGTATTCACACCTATAGCACAACGTGTTTTTGAAGAGGCCTGAGGTTTAATGTTTGCTATATGATCAACATTTGTAAAAATTAGCTCAGCTATCCACTTTAGCCTTTCTTTCTCATAAAAGTGAAGTCAAAGGAAAAGCAGAGTGAGAGAGGTACGATCTACATTGTAAAAAGCCCCTTTGTAAAGTGAGAGCATATGCTTCTTGTCAATGGCATGACTGCACTTCTTTAAGATGGTGAAAAGACCACAGATGATTTCTTACAGGTCCTATCTCTTCTCAGTGCAGGAAAAATAAAGATGTCAGGGGATGAACTAAGCCCTAAAGTGAGAGCCATTCATTCTTATTTAAACTATGACAAGCATACAGATTGTAAGACTGGCAAAATAAGCTTCAGGAAACATAACTAACTAAATAAATCAAACCTGAACCACTGCACAGGCTGTTCAAGTGTACCGACCCATGCACTGCACATTCATCTGTGTTAGAATTCATCACCAGCCTCTCTTTAATTTAATAGTTTTTCAATTATTTGTCATAACTGAACAATATCTCACTTGTGATCCCGAATCTCTTATGGACTAAGCAACATCAGAAGTTCCTTTTCACAGATAACAAAACCAACATTGCATCATCTCCATGATCAACCTGGGCAGTTCATCTCTCCATTGTCAGAGGCCATAAGTTAGCTGCAAATAACCTTGGGCAGGAAACCTCCTCGGACTGAGAAACAAGGAACAAGACTTGATCCTTGATTTTTCTTATAATACATTTAGCAAATTCCATACAGCATGAGACAAAATGCAGAAAAGATGAGAAAAGCGTGTGAGTGAGCTGGAGAACCACGTTATTTGTGTTTCTTCTGCACCATTCAGATGCAAACCTGTATCAGGCACACGGTGCAATGGAGAAAGAAAAAGCTGTGGGCTGTAAGAGGTCCAGAACACCTTCAGCAAGCACGCTTACGTGGCTCTAAGTACAACAGCACAATTTTAACTAACATATACAAACTGTACAACAGAATACACTTCTCCATTGCCTTCTGTTGTGTGGACATCCAAGAGCTGGCCTGGATCATGCTCTAAGCTTTGCCAAGTCACTACTATTCACACAGTAACATAGGACTTGTTTTAACTGTACATACATCTTTCCTGACTGCAGTGAGGCTGAAGAGGTGTAAGAGATGCTCCATCTAGAACATTGTAATTTTGGAGAAAAAAAAAATCAAATTTTTAAAGACTGAGTTATCTGAGTTTACTTAATAGACTGTCAGAGAGCTTTGGAGGGCAACGATCCATGAACTGAAACTTAATGTATTATATGATAATGAATCCAAGGATGCAAGAACAGTCTATTGAGCAGATAATTACACATTCATAATGGGCAGTAATGGGGATTATGGTCCATATTATGGTCTATTATGCCTATTCTGAAATTTATATAACATTTTTAACAAAGAAATATCGAAGAGTACAAGAGGTCCCATGCTACATTCTACACCCACAGGGGAGCAAGACAACACAGGGAATGAATGTGACACTATCGCTGCCCTCGCAGCAGCCCTCCTTTCTCCGGTGCCCACAAAAGGCTTTTGAGAGCTTGTGAATGGGAGCAGTTACAATCAACAGGCAGCGGTACTTGAGAGACCATTTTACTCCCAAATCTTCCCAGGAGTAACTAAATGATGACACATCACACAATGTGCCTCACTCAAATGTGACCCAACTTTGAGAAAGCATCTTGGGAAACCAGATACTGCATCCTCAAGACTTCCTCACTTGGAAACATCACAAGTAAACTAGCAGAGTCAGTTTCTGGAAGTCACAGCATTATAGTAATAATAAAGTGAGCCTAGTATAATAAAGTGAGCCTTGTCTTTCCTTAATAAAGTTAGTAATAAAGCAATGCAACATTTCAAACACATGAAATATTTCTCCACCCTCATTGGAGAATTGACCTCAATATTTAACTTTCATGATTCATTTAAGTCCCACTCTATTTCACTCCAAAAAGGGAAAAGTTAGACAAGTAAAACAAAATCTAGACATTTCCTATAAATATTATCTGTCATTTCTTGAAATTATCTAGCTTTATTTGTCTGGCTTGCTCCCTGTGAATTCCTGAAAACAAGAACAAATTCCCAGAAAATATCAAACACACAACAAACCTTTTTTTCAACATTGAGAACCAGCCAGAAGAATAAGTGTGGAGAAAAATCTCATTTGTGAAAAACACCCAAATGAAACAAGGTTAGCTGATAGGACAAACTCAAACAAGTAGATGATATAAGACAGTTGCTACACATGTTTTACTTGCATAATATATTCATTACTGAGAAGGTAAAGGCAGCCTGATTTTAAAACCTGAACTTTTTTGCATTTCTGTTTGTGAGGGGAGGATCAACAGCAGTTTTCTACCATCTTAGAATTAATCACAGTGCTATATAAATCCTCTATATTTTAAGAGCTCTGTAAGTGTGATTTCAGAAAAGTTAAATAATGTATGAAATCGAAAAATGTCATTCTTTTAATATCTTTCTCCTCGTGAAAAAATTGCAATTACAGAAATAAAAAACGATTGTAGCCTTCTTTTAAAGCATTATAGAAATTGTCATTGTTTAGTTAACCAATTCAGATTCAGCAAACGTGACCTACCATATCCTGAGGGAAAGACCTATTGTAGCAGTAAGCAATACATCTCTACACACTTGTAATTCAAAGGCACCGAGGCAAAAACTGTCAAAACATTACTAAAGTCGACAAGGATGTATGGTTCATTAGTCTGGGAAGTGATGTGTTATGGACCTGTTTGTGATCAGCCTGGTAATTTAAATCAAGTTGCAAGTTTATGTAAAACTACTAGAACTCTATAATTAAATTTCAGATCATGTCTTCAAACAAAGGCACCTATAATTGTAGACATTTATCATGAGGCCTTAACAAGCCCTCTATCATGTCAACTTAATCAATAATCAATTTATAAAATATCATTACTTTAATTGGAAATCTCTAGCTGTTTCCTTTGTATTGACTTTGTGGGCCAAACTGCAGCACAATATCAACAAGCCAGCCTTTGTCTGCACAGAATCAGGCTGTGGATGACTCGATATTTCCAGCAGTTAAGCATGTTTTGCAGCCGCAGACACAGCTGATGCCCAGCTCACTGACCCGAGCCCCGTAATTCTCCCAGCAGTGCTGCTCTCAGGCCCCATGGAATACACCACCCCTTGCCAATTCCATTCCCTTCATCCCTCACAGCTCTGCACCCCACAACAATATGGAAAACACACACCTACACCCCAAACATTATTGCTGTGCAGCATGTTCTATTGGTGAAAGGGGACAAAGATCCGTTTTGTGAAATTAGCTTAAAGAGAAGGCATTACAGAGCTTGATGTGTCATACACTTGATTTCCAGGATAAAACTGGAGTTGTCATACAGTTAATTGCCTGATTATTACTTGACATCAAGCTTTTCTACATATCAAGTAGCATGCTAGTAATATTGTCTCCTGCATTTTGAAGTTCAATAATTTCCAAGTCTAGTGCATGACATGCACGTATCCTAGTGAAAAAAGCCACTGCTTTCATTCTGCAGGCTCAAGAAGCCAAAAAGGACGTGCTATGTACTGAATCCTTAAAAATCTGCTAAATTCATGCTTTCCCTAGCATGATACACCAGAACTCATTTTATTAATCACAAGTTTCTGTCTTTTTACATCTGTTTATTCATTTATGAAAATCACTGCAAGAAGATGGGAAAGAAGATTAACTTGAAAACATATTTATCTTTTTTTCAGGCAATTTATACTGAAGTACAACATACACTCACCCTAGATTTAACTATTTCACTTTTGTGTGATCTTCTCAAATTGTCATTTATTTAAAGATTTCTAAAATCAAATAACACAGTTCCAGAAGAAAAATTTTGCAAGAACTACCATCATATTTTACTCCAATAGCCCAAGACTCTTTATCGCAAAACTGGTTTCTGTAGAGGTGAGCGTGCAGAGCTAGTGACAGAGCAGATAACAGGTGGGTGCTACTTCTGCCAGAGGACCACAGTTTTCTTTCCTTCTCTTCAAATACAAAGAGCTTCTTGGAGCTTGCTTGTGAACAAATTCTTGCCCTGATGAACTGGACAAAACAAAAGGTTTAAATACTTCAACCAGTCTCCAGCATTGACATAAGCGCATGGAGCAGAGCACCTGGCTGCAGAACAGCTGTTCCCTTTCCAGCAGGGTGGGTGCTGAGCATGGCTGGTGGGTGCGTGGGGGGGGTGGGGGCCATGCAGGGACACCACACCATGATATGGGAAACACAGAAACAGCAGCACAATCCAGTGCATCAGAAACAGGTAACTAGCCACAGGGTACGCACTTGTCAAACTCTGTCTCCAAAGGGCTACCGCTGTGCCAACACAAGATATCCCAAATTTTGTGTGGCTTGTTCTCCTCCATGTAATGTCAGAATACCATTAAATAACAATAATTTAAAAAAAATAAATCCACAAAATCACAACACGAAAACCATCTGCCTACTCATAAACAAAGTAATGCTCTCATAACTTGCCATAACATGAAAAACTCAGGGGCCAATGTTGTTTTTCCAGCCACAAGGTCACAGAATCATGGAATCATAGAATATCCCGAGATGGAAGAGACCCACAAGGATCACTGAGTCCAGCTCCTGGCTCCACGCAAGACCATTATAAATATGCTAGCCAAAGCTCAAACACTTGCTGCTATCCAAAAGGTTGTCAGATTCCTCCAAAAATGCCCTGGGAAAACATCAGATATTGTCTGGGACATCTAATTTTACTGAGGGATAAGACCATCTCCTAACTGCACCGCTTCACAGAACTACTGTACAAACTGTAAAAAGGGTGTTTATCTGCAGGCCATGATCAGAAAGCACTGATGCAGAAAGACTTCCAGAAGACTCAGAAGAAAGTGAGAAAATAAAACATCTGCTCTCTCTAAAGAGTTTCCATCATTTATGTGTATCTTTCTACCAAATGAACTAGTTATACCTCAACACCATGAGTGCAAGAATTGTTCTTCTTTCAGAGATGCTCCTTTGAACATCAGTTATTGTTGAACAAGAGAGACATGCATACACAGAGCAGGAGACTAACTCGGATTTGTTTTGAGAGGTATCATCATTTCAGAAGACAATCAAAAAAGCTTGTTTTCTTTAAAGTTGTTCTTCAGTGTATTCTGTGTACCCATATTGCTCTTTGATGTCAATCCCTAGAAGGAGCGTATAAGTAAACAAAAAATAATAATAAGAGTTCATAGCACACCTAATCCCTTTCCATAACAAACTGACAAGGCTACTATGATACAGGCTCAGGTGAAACATGTACCTGTACTGAAGAACAGCAGTACAGCGTATTTGTCGTATTTAACAACATAGCTCCAGAAAAACAAATTGTCTGTATTTATGATAATTTCCATATCCTCCATTGGCTAGAAGTTTTTCACTTGGAAATTCATGAGAAAATCTTTTGTAACTTGTAGGTACAAGCTTGTATGTCAGATTTTGATTTGAGCTCAGGTTTAAAATAAAATCAGCTTTCAAGGCAAAACAGCTTAGGCTTTTTCTCTCTCAAAAAGAGAAGATGACACAAGGAAGGAAAGCTTGTCTTTGTTCCCCCAGATTTGTGTGATTTCTTGTGTTCACTCATTTCTTGTATATACTCATGAGAAAGAACTTCTTCACGGTGAGGGTGACGGAGCCCTGGAACAGCTGCCCAGGGAGGTGGTGGAGTCTCTTTCCCTGGAGATATTCAAGACCTGTCTGGACACCTACCTGTGCGATCTGCACTAGGGAACCTGCTTTGGCCGGGGGGTTGGACTCGATGATCTCTCGAGGTCCCTTCCAACCCCTACAATTCTGTGATTCTGTTGTTTTTCAAAACAACAGTCAATGTCTTGCAGTCAATTGTTGCAGCAATGCAGCGTATTTGCTGAATTTTACTTGATTACTGGTTGTGAAGCAAAAATTTCGCATAGAAGAAGGTCTAATTTTTTGCATGAGTACTGGTAGGCAAAGACTAAAGGAGTTAATGTTATATTATTAAGCATGTCACATTGTGAGGTATCTTAATAATTAAACAACATCAATTTCTTGATGGAGAGAAGTCCTAGCTGAAATTTAAATGTAAGTACTCCAAACAGAAATATGCATGAGTAAACATTTGCTGCAATTAATTGAAGACCACAAAATCACCAGCAAAGCTTTTCTTTTAATATATTTTTCTTTTGCATCTTGAATAGAATCTGCACATTTTCTCATTGACCAATATCAAAATAGAATACTGGAGAAGTTAAATCTTAAGAACAAGCAATGCATTACTTTAGTTTAAAGTTATAGGTTTCCACATTTTTCCTCCAGGTCTATTCTCCTCTTTCTCCTTCCCTCATAGGCCAATGCCTTTAAAAGAAGGTGGAGACGACCATTTTCATAAAACCGCAATTTAAACTAGTCAGGTTCTTTTTACTCAGAATCCCTTTCAGGCCTGCTAATTTAATTATTTGCATTATCTCTTTTACCAGAACCTCAGTATAGTGAACACATATGCCAATTAAAATTGCCTAACTGCCTACTTCACATAATTGTAAAAAGGCTTAGAAAAATCTTATTTTTCCTCACCAGCAAACAGACTCATACCAGAAATAAATAACACATACAATTTAGTATAATTTACTGGCTCAATGAAGTCAAAATTCTAATTCAAAAATGCAAGGAAAAAAAATCCCTCAGTAATACCATGAAGACAGGTGCAGAAGGAAGGAAAGAAAATGAACAGTTTGTGCCCCAGTACACCAGTTGGAATCCTGACATTGAGAAAGACCTTACTTAAGTCTCTCCTATGCCTAATTTATCTCAGATGCCATTTTCCTGCTTTCTAATCCTTATGCTGCCTAGGGTGTTTTATAGCTTAAATAATCATGGGACGAGGTTGTTTGTGGGAAACTGAACGATAACGTCTTACCTTCCAAGTGCATGCTGCAGTCACCAAGCTATTTATAGGAAGGGGTCCTTGACAAGGCTCACTTATCCTTCCTGTGCTTGAGCAAGATCCAGCCCACGGCGAGCAGCAGCAGGACCCCACTCAGCCCGTCAGCTCTCTGGTGCGCTGGTCTTACCAGGACAGTAACCACTTGCAGCACAGGAAAGCACAAATTCAGACTTCAAAAGATCAGCGCTGGAAATGGAGGAATATTCTAGTCTGAGTCTAAGCTCGGCTGAGGCAGAAGAAATCCAGTTTTCAATTTAGATACTTAAAGTGTCTGACAGGTGCCCAGGTCCCTTTAGGAATGAAGGTTTATGCCTTTACCACATGGTTGACTCATCCTATTTTCACCTGCTAGATATTGCTAATATAGCACAGTAGCAGTGAGCAGTCACACAGTGAAATGAACTTGAACTGGACAAAAGGAGCAGTGCATTTTAAGTCTCTTTTCACGGGCATATTTAACATTGGAGATCGTTATTTGCAGCACCAAGATGTACAACAAAATGATGCTTGTTCCAGGCTGCAGACTGTGACCAGAGCTCTTCAGAGCCCTAGCATGTAGCCAGCCAGTGGGGATACACCATTGAGAAAAGACAATGAGAGCTGCTAGTGCTCACACTATGTTGTTGCTCACAGCTTTCACTTGTTTTAACAGAGAAAAGGTCTGGAAACCACTGGCTATTGGATTCCCAGCAAGCCCCAGCATCTTCACCTGCATACTCACCCCATGCAGCAAAGAACAGCCACTAGACTTGTTACAAAGAGGTAGAGCACACCACAGATGTAAAGCCAAGAAATTACGATAGAATAATTGGAATCTTAAACATCTAATCAAAGAATTCAGACCACATTAGTTATCACAGATGAAAGACAAAAAATGTTATTGTACAAATATAAACATGCATTCATCTCTATGTTACGGGCACCGTTTCTACTATCTGCCCCTTTCACGTGCCAGAAATATCAGAGGATTTTAAAGCAGGGACACAGAACATCCCACAGAGGAGTGGATGGTGACAGATGGGACCCCAGTGGACACGGGAGCCACTGCGGCTATGGGCAGTTCACCTGCAGCCTGTTGGAGGGCACAGACTTAAGAGCTGGATAAAAACTGTGCTTGGGTCAGCAAAAGGAGAACAAGCATTTTGTATGCAAAATACACCATATATGATAAATTTGAAGCGTTAAAGAAAGAGAAGGGTTTAAAGAAGCGTTAGAAAACATAAAAATGACCTTAAGCACATCCTAGAGAGATGACAGTCAGCATCACAGCCCTCGCAGCAAAGGAGCAGGGATGCAGGCGGTATCCCCTCGGCTCTGCGAGGCCAAGGGGCAGCAGCAGGGTGAACACCTAACACCAGAACGTTAGATCCCTGAGTGCCTCATTCTGTGCAGAGTTACTACAAGTCACTACTATCTCTGTAAAACACCATCGTGCAATACGGATGTAAGAAAGATTAAAAATCAGGCCCCTAAAAAGTTGCTGTTACAGCAAATCCAAGTATAAAAAGGAGACTCAGTTAATGGGAAACTGACTCAAAGTCCAGCAAGCCTCAGCCCAGAGGCCTTGCACACCCGGCACTAAGCCTCTGGTCTTCTGCTGACTGCACACAAGAGTGTGCTTACTGAGGTACAGAGCTCTACATCCACACCTTCCTGTACAGTTCCCTTGAGCTCCCCTTCCTGTAGAATTCTGTCCCAACTTCCCAGTGCAGCTCATTGACCCCAAGTAGTACTCTGGCAGAATCAGCATGAGCACACGCTATTTTGTTGAAGGAAAAAGTTTTCCACAAACCATACACTGGCTCCAGCAATTAACCAACAGTGAGGAGCACTACATGGCACAGCCCTGGGCCGGGGCACCCCAAGGGAAAGGCCAGAGGTGGCAGCTGCATCCTGGCATCCCCTGCCAGGACGTGGGGCAAACGATGCAGGACCGAGAGCAGGCACCTGACACTGCCCTTTGGGCTCAGACTCAAGCAAGCAGACACACACATCCTTTATGAATTTTATAAACTTCAGGTGTTTCGTAAATTATGTAGTAAATAATTCAAATTGACCTCTTCTGGGTGCCAGAAAAAAAAAAATCAGGACTACAGGCTTCTAGCACAACTGGCAAGGATGCAGAGAAATGGAGCCAGGCAACAACTCACACTGAGCACAGAGTTACTAGGTTTCTGCAGGGGCTGCAATCAACCTCTAATTCAAGAAGTAATGCAATTCACCAAGGAACAAAGACAGCTTGAAATACAAATGGAGTTACAAGAACACAAGACTTATTTTTTATTTAGTCAGTACTTTCAGAAGGGAAAGAGGAGGGAGATGAAAGAGCTTAAGAATCCAATTTGGACGTAACTCTGCAGTCCAACAAATGCCACCTGGTCACAGCGACAGGCAGGCCGCAGGTGGTGAATTACCCGGCCACAGGCCTGGGGCTGCTCGGGCTCTGCCTGGTCTCAGCCTTGATGGCAGCACCATTTGAGCTGCACAGCTGTCACTGCACCCACCTAGTGACCAGACAACTTCCCTGAACCATCTGAGCTTTCCATAATCACGCAATACCCAATTTAAAACAGTTTTGATGCATTTCTGCAAGTAACAGATGATATCACTACTAGCTGTCTTATGTGGGATGAACAGCGGTGGCCAGAGAACAGGTACATACCAACACAACAGAACCTTGAAAATCTGAGCATGGGATGATACCTGAGGCCCCAGAACCACAAATAACTTGCCCAGGTTCAGCTCATTTGAGCTATTGCTCAAATAAATGCAACCGTGGGGGAGCTCAGTCAGATTAAGAAGCAACAAATATCCAAGATGTGTAAAACACATGTACGGTAAGCTCAGGCGCAGCATGGCATCGCAGGCCAACAGAAAGAAAGAAAACAACATCATGCTCCTCTGAGCAGAAGATCTGAGATGCAGATAGTTCTCCGCAGCCACCAGGAGCCCCAGTTCCCATCAGAACTCCAGCCAGAACTGTTCCCAAACTTCCCAGCTCCCACCAGTGGGCTCAGAAAGGCCGGAAGCCGGGTGGGGACCTCCCAGCCACCCAGCTGCTGAGGTGACATCCCCACCGAGCACCCCAGCAGTGCACAAACAACACATTAGCTTTCAAAAGCACATTCAAGCTCACGGCTGTGATCTTTCTATACAGCTTCTTCATATTAATCTTGATTTGAATGGAGTGTTTATCTTCTTCAGGGGTATACTCGCTACACAACATACATACTAAACATTGCCATAACAGTTCAAGTGGATCAGCCTGTGTTCAGAGATGATATTTTTCTGTGCTAGACACTTAACTAGATATTGCTCCCAGATTATTCTTCAGACTAACTCTTATAGAAAACATATACATGAGACCTTCAATTTCTCAACCCCCCCCCCC